>JASPKP010006220.1:10000-14623 GCA_030674155.1 Stramonita haemastoma
GTAGGTCAATACTTTTCTTTACCCCCCCTCCCCCCCCCCCCCCCCCCCCCCCCCCCCCCCCCCCCCCCCCCCCCCCCCAAAAAAAAAAAAATCTTAAGGACATTCCACTCTTTTATTCTAAAAAATCTGTTTTTGACTCTCAACATTTTATGAAGTTTCGTTTGAATGTTTGGCAGAATAGAAAGCATGCATGCCTACACACACTCCTATCTCTTTTAGAATAGATACTGAACATTTTCCATAACACTATTTTTCAAATCAAAAGCTAAACAGACTGCAAACTTCACTTACTAAGTGAGTCTTCCCTTCAAATTCAATATTGCTAAGAAATACTTGACTCCTTGCTTTAGATATAATAAAACAGAAAACTCCTCCATATCATTAATATGCCCTGTCAATAAATTGTAATCAATCTTGAATGACACAATAAATACATCATGTACATATATATATATACCCTACAGTACAATAACATTTTTCTCTTAAATCAGATAAATGTACATTCTAAAAATTGTTTTATATAAATACACAAATAAGGGAGGGAGAAGATTTTAAAAATCACATCTAAAACATGGATCTAATACATACAAGCTACTTGTATGAAATTAAACCACCTATACACATATGTATATGCATAGCTTAGATAAAAGCAATCAAGCACACACACACACACACACACACACACACACACACACACACACACACATTTTAAAAAGAAAACCAGACACAAACAAACAGAAAACAGACAAGTCACACACCTGACACAAAAAACCCCAACAGATTTGCTTTGTTTGGGACAGTAGTTCTGAATACAACACTGGCTTTCTGAATTTCAGAGTATTGCGTATCATGGACATAAATCATGCCTTTTGCCATTTTTTTCCCTATACTTTGAAAGAAACATATATATATATATAAAGAAGACCAGTTCAGTTTCAAAGTGATAGATAATTTACACAACTTGAACAGACGAACATGACTTTATGTATATGACATTGTGTAGAAATACGCACAACTTCACAAATATCCAAATTTACACTGGAAAGATGACAACGACGAAGAGACAGAAATGTCTGTTTTGCTTCAGGACACATATGGCATCTGAATACGAGGTATACGGACTGATCATCAAATGACGCGACCATGGGAAGTCTAGTGTTTGGATAGTCCACACAATCAAGAGTAAGTGTGTTAAAAAAAAACAAAAAAACACCCACCCAACCTGAAAGTGTTTAATGACAAGCTTACCATAACTGACATAAGATCTGGAAAAAATATATATTATGTATATGGGTAGGATTTAAAGGAGGAGAGAGACTTTGGAAAAAGGAGGGCGAAGACAAAAGCAGGAAGAAGACAGAAGAGACTCAAAGAGGACATCGCAGTATCCTCAATCTTTACAGCACTGCATTATTGTCACGTCAAGGTCAAAAAGGTCACAACATTCCATTTTCAGAGGACTTTTTTTTTTTCTTCTACTACTACTACAAAAATCTCAGCAGCAGAGAGTGCTACACCAAACTTAAACCCGTCAGCTGAAACTGGGGAGAAGCTTGAAGAAAGTGTGGGAGGGACATAAATGCCAAGCAAGACAAAACACATCATCAGCAACAGCGGAGTGTGTCCATGTTGTCGTCTCCTGATGCTTCCACTTCTCTCCACATGCTTCTAGAGACAAGTGTGGCCAACACACCGGGCTCTGGTTTTCTCCCTTGGGATGCAGACTCTCTCTCTCTGTCTCTCTTTCTCTCCCTGTGTGGATGGATTTCAGCTGGCCGCCTTTCAGCTCTGGGCCTGCCTGCCTGCCTGCCTGTCACTGCTGAGGCTGGAGGATGGTGAGAACGTCGTTGGAGTCGGAGCAGATGATTGTCTGTAGAGGGGGCGACGATGACGCAATTTGCTCAGATCTTAAGGCAGAAATGGTAGAGAGGGGGGAGGATGGTGACCACGTCCTCACAGCAGCCTCACGGTCCATGCACCCTGTGCACCGCTCATCCGTCCTGTGACCCGATCGCAGCAGGATTCCCCGACTTGCTTCAGTCCTTGGCCGTTCCTTGCCCGTGCGGAGGGGGAGGGGTTTGACCTTTCATTTCTTGACCTTTGGCGTGATGGGAAGACCTCCCGTAGGATCGCCGTCTTCCACTTTCTTGATGACGTCATTGACGAAATCGGTTGTCTTGCCGGCGGTGGCGGTTTCTGGAACAAATTTAGAAAACAGAAACTTAGAATACTGAACATAATGTAGAGAACTTTTTTCTTTAGATGATTGTATAGATTTTGGGATGAAATGTATACGTGTATACATGTAGCTCTACATCAATGAAACTTGTTATGGCAGTAGAAAGACTTATGCAGTATTTGGTGGTCAGATTCTGTGTGATGCCAATGATTGTATGCTTTCATTTATCACTGTCGATTATCATGAGGTATTACTTGTGATGGCAGCATATAACATTTATATGCACTAGCTTACATGATTTTTGCGTCAGATATGTGTGTGTGTGCTTGTGTGCGCATGTATGTGCATACATGTGTGTGAGTGTGTGAGTGTGTGTGTGGGTGCTTGCATGTCAGGTTGTGCATATGCAAATAAATGTATACACACAAGTATACCATCAAGGTGAGAAAAAACGCCAGAGGGTGAAGGCAGATAAACTTCCTTACATACTCAAGTGCACCACAAGGAAAAAGCAAAGAACTACTACACCAAAACGGGTCAAACTGATGGCTGACTTACTGTATCGAGATTTGACGATTTCATCCAGCTGCACGATCAGGCTTTCTTTGGACCCGGGGGATGGAAGGCCTCCCTTCATCTGCTGCCGTGCTCGCTCTCTCAGCTGTGGCCAGATGCAGCGAATCACCTCCAACAGCTCATCTGTTCACAAACAGCCAACATGTTTCCTTTATTACGTCTGCTCCTTTTTGTTTTTTTGAATGTATACATGGTGAAGTTGCTACCTTAACAATAAAAGCCTTGAGAAAATCTAGTGAATATTGATCTCACTCTCTCTCTCTGACACTATGCCTGTCAGTATTGTAACTGCCCTTCAGGGATGATTAAAGTGTTTTTGTCTTAACTTGACTTGACTTGACTCATGATAGAACAGTTGCATGACTTGCAGTTTCACTTCCAATTTCAAAACTGTGATAGCAAATTATCCTGGACAATCTTTCTAAAGGTCAGGCTGATTTTTAGGTGGAGAGATCTTGTAAAAAAGTTTCTTTTTAAAATGCGTTGAGAAAACTCTTTAAATGACATCTGATAACCAAAGGAAGAACAAAAGGTGAAAACATAAGAAATATAAACTTCTGATGAAACTGAAGGAAAAAACCCCTGTGAACAAGTCATGAAACCAAATGAAGATGAAAAACATATGAACCCCCCCCCCCCCTCCCAACCAAAAAAAAGATAAACCAGCAGATAAAACGAAAAATAAACTGCTGACAAACGAAAAGAAAAATAAACTACTGATAAAACTTCAGCAAAAGAAAAAAATGAACCCCTGACAAAACCAAAAGAAAAAATAAACTACTAATAAAACTTCCACAAAAAGAAAAAATAAACCAAAAACAAAACAAAAATGGAGACAAACTGCACTTACTCTGCTCACTCTCCAGCCCCATCAGCTTGATCTTGTTGGCCTCGTGCTGCGCCTTCTTCTTCAGGCGGCAGGCGCGCGACGCCAGCTTGTTCTTCTCCTTGCGCGACTTGTTGCGGATGTGGGCCGGCAGATCGTTGGACACCTGACAGCTGTTGATCTGCCGGTTCAGCTTGTACAGCTGCTGCCCGATCTGACACAGCTTCCTGGGGTTCGGCGACACCTCATTCCATCCCCTTTCCGGGCTTTACCCCCATGCCGAATCCCCACCAGACTGGTGCTGGTGGCGTCAAAGACGGGGGGCCTCAAAGCTGCTGGGGTGGTGAGGGTCGGAGTCGTTGATGTGAAGCTTGAGACGCGTGCCTTTGGGGCCCTTGGCTTGCACGTTGTACTGCCCGAAGACTGCTTGCTCTTCTTGGCGAGCTCCGTCAGGGACTCCTCCAAGGGAGTATCGCTGAAGTCGGAGTCCACGTCCGAGTCCGAGTCGTCGTCGTCAGACATGTCCATGTGATGCTTGAAGTCTTTATCGTCAGACTGATGGCCGAGCTCCCCCATTCTGCAACACATAAGTTCAGAAACTTGAAAAGGTAAAGTTAGCTGTGATTTATATTTCTTCGGTTTTGGTGGAGCACGGAAATTTGAAAATAAAATACCGTCGTGACACAGCATGAATATTTTTGCTAGACAGAGAATCAGGTAACAAACACTAACAGGGCTGATACACCACCAAAAACACAGACTAGGAATAAGGTGAAATACTACACTACTATATCATACTCTTTACTGAAGGCAAATTACCTGTAGACATGCAGCTGCATTTCAAAGCAGAGGAATGTTTAAAAGTACTATATGGTCACACAAACCCCCGTATTCGTTTTTAAAAACCCCTTCCACTTTTCAGAAGAGTAGGCCATTGTATGCCAATGGGAACGGATGACAAAATTTACAAAACTGCATACACACAGGGACTGGATGTAAAAAAAAACACATGAAAGTTATTCTATTATTTTAACAAAAAAAA
>JASPKP010006221.1:0-14621 GCA_030674155.1 Stramonita haemastoma
TATTCTCTTTCTTCCACAAAAAGAGGTAAACTCTTTCTTCCACAAAAACCAGATAATGTCTTTCTTTTACAAAAACAGGTAAACTCTTTCTTCCACAAAAACAGGTAAACTCTTTCTTCCACAAAAACAGGTAAACTCTTTCTTCCGCAAAAAGCAGGTAATCTCTTTCTTTCACAAAAAGCAGGTAAACTCTTTCTTCCACATAAACCAGAAAACTCTTTCTTCCACAAAAAAACAGGTAAACTCTTTCTTTCACAATCTCTATCTTTCACAGAAACTGGGTAAACTTTGAAAAAAAAAACAAATTTTACGAGCAAAGAATGTTTATATACATGTCTGAAAAAAACAAATTAAAAACTTTGCTGCTAGATTTTATACTACTGACATCTTTTCATAGTTACAGATAATCAGGTTGACAGTAATATTCTCAGATGTGCTTCTTGTTCAAAAACCACCTGGTATTGTAGCGTAGATTTGGTCTTTTTAATCTTACTAATACACATTTTTCGAAGCAAAATCATTTTGTTGATCCAGCAATTTGTTGCAGTTAGTTTTTTGGACTGTAGCCAAACAAAATGTCAGTTACTGAAAGATGAAGGTGTTTCCCAGTTTTCTACACAATTTGATGCTTAAACAGGTATGACCCACTTCAAGCTGCCCGGTGATATGTGATGATCTCTCCTACCATCATACTCTCTCCTAAAACCTCCCAAAACTCCCCACCAACCTACCCCCATCCTAATCCCCCTAAACCTATCCTCCATCATACTCCCCCTAAACCTACTCCTTCCCTAAACCTATCCTCATCATACTCCCCTAAACCTCATCCTTCCATACCCACCTCCAACCCTGTAAACCTCCCCCTTCCCTACACCTACCCCTATCATACTCCCCCAAACCTCCTGCTTTCCTAACCTACCCCAACCATACTCCCCCTTCCCAACACCTACCCCCATGAAACTCCCCACAAACCTCCCCCTTTCCTAAGTTACCCCCACCATACTCCCCACCTAAACCTCCTCCTGTCCTACACTACCGCCATTATACCCGTTCCCTACACCTACCCTCACCATAGTCACTTCCCCCCCTAAACCTCCTTCTACCATACAAATTCCTCCATCATACGCCTCCCCACACCTACCCGAATCATACTTACCCCTACACCTACCCCCATCATACTCTCCACCCCAACTTCCTCCATCCTTAAACTTACCCCTCCCCCATCATACTCCCCCCCTTCCCTAACTTTCCCACGATACTTCCCACCTAAACCTCCTCCTTCCACACACTACCCTTATCATACTCCTTCTTTGCACTACCCTTATCATACTCCTTCTTTGCACTACCCTCATCATACTCCTTCTTTACACTACCCTCATCATACTCCTACCCTACACCTACCCTCACCATACTCATACCCTACACTACCCTCATCGTACTCCTACCCTCATCATACTCCTTCCCTACACCTACCCTCATCATACTCCTTCCCTACACTACCCACATCATACTCCTACCCTCATCGAATTCCTACCCTCATCATACTCCTTCCCAACACTACCCTCATCATACCCCTTCCCTCATCATACCCCTTCCCTCATCATACTCCTTCCCTACACCTACCCTCAACATACACCTACCCTCATCTACCCCTTCCCTACACCTACCCTCATCATACACCTACCCTCATCATACCCCTTCCCTCATCATACCCCTTCCCTACACCTACCCTCATCATACACCTACCCTCAACATACACCTACCCTCATCATACCCCTTCCCTACACCTACCCTCATCATACACCTACCCTCATCATACCCCTTCCCTCTCCATACTCCTTCCCTACACCTACCCTCAACATACACCTACCCTCATCATACCTTCCCTCATCATACTTCTCCCTACACTACCCTCATCACTCCTACCCTCACCATACCCCTAGCCATCATACTCCATACCCTATTTACTCCTTCCCTACACCTACCCTCATCATACTCCTACCCTACATACTCCATCAACTCCATCCCTACACCTACCCTCTCATACTCCTACCCTCATCATACTTCTCACCCTAAACCTCCTCCTCCCTACAACTCCCTAACTTTCTCTTTCATCGAATACCTCCCCTAAACGTTCACCTTCCTCCCTACCTACAAATCTCTTCTTCCTTCCCCCATCATATCTCCCCATAACATCCGCATCCTTCCTAAACCTACCCCATCATACTCCCTCCTACCCGTACCCCCACATACTCCTCCCCCTAAAACTTCTTCCCTTCCCTGCACCTACCCCAAACCAATTCTCCCTCTGAACCTCCTCCTCCATCCCTGCACTACCCCCATCATACCCCTCCATCACTACACGTACCCCATCATATACCCCTCCATCTCTACACGTACCCCCATCATACCCCTCCCCTAAATTCTTCCCTCCCTGCACCTATCCCCATCAACCCTCCCACTACACCTACCCCCATCATACCCCTCCTTCACTACACTACCCCATCATACCCTCCTTCACTCACTACCCTCCCCATTACACATACCCCATCATACCCTCCATTCACTCACATTACCCCCATCATACCCTCATACTACATGTACCCCCATCATACCCCTCTCTCATTACCCATACCCCTACTGTACCCCCATCATACCCTCCATTACTACATGTACCCCATCATACCCCTCCATTGCTACATGTACCCCCATCATACCCCTCCATTGCTACATGTACCCCCATCATACCCCTCCTTCACTACACGTACCCCCATCATACCCCTCCTTCACTACACGTACCCCCATTACTACATGTACCCCCATCATATTCCTCCCCAGAACCTTCTCTACACCTACACCCCCTATACCTGCATCCATCAAATTCCCCACCCAAAACCTCTCCTGCCCCCCATCATGCTCCACCACAACGTCCCTCCAGTGATCGTCCCTCCCCCGCGAACCTCCAACCCCAAAGGCGGTTGGCACAAACTCACCACAGGCAAGAAGTGTATGGGGAAACTGAATCTTAGGTCACCATGAGACCAGAGCAAATGGGGCTACCGAATTAGAGACAGTTCTTATTCTTGCTTTGACAATCTATGGTAATGAGGAAGATGTAATGATGCTGCTGTGGAATGCATCTGCTTTGAGACTACTTGACAGGGTTGTGCTCTGCGCTTACTATCATAGTATATGCCGGCGTCAACCATGCCCGAGATATACAGACACCTGTGGATAAAGCTTGACTGTGTTGTCCCAGTCTCCCCACAGAGACCACAGCACACTCACTATAAGTTAGGAGCTGGCCGGAGTCTGAAAAATCCCTGTGACCCTTTTGGGATTCGAACCCACGACCTTCCAGTCCGAAATCCAAGGCGCTAACCACTGCACCATGGCGGCTGGTTACTTTCCCTAACTTTCCTCCCACCCTTCATGTACAGTTTTTTTTTTAATTGAGTGCATTATTTTGACAACTACTAGGAAGACTCCCACAGAAATTCGAACCCATGACATCAAGGACATACAGACCACAAGTCCGTTGTCTTATCCAACAGGCCACGGTGCCTGTCTCTTACCTAACCCAAAATTGGAAATATATATCTGAATTCGGGCTGAGAAGCATGTAGGATATAGACAGTTCATATTGTGCTGTATTGTGTTCTGTCCTACCGTAATGATCCAAAATATTTTTTTCCCTATGTTTCTATATTTGTATTTCATTTCATTTTTGGTTGTGTTTCCGGCAATATCCATGCTTTCGTAGATTTCCGTAAATAAACGGAAAAAGCCAAGATATATGAACTCCACATTAAACATATTTTCATGTGAGTAGTCGTCAGTTGTTCAGTTAATGGGGCAAAATGTAAATGTGGCGCTCCACCACGAAATGAGTCGCTTAGCACATAACCCACTTTTTCCGCTATGAGCCATTAAAGGCAGGTAGGGTCAAGTTTGCAATTTTGAGATTTTGATTGATTGTTAAAGTATAGCCATTATTCTACCTTATAGTGAAATATCAAATCATAAGTTTGCTTCCTTTTGCCTTTAAACGTGTTTTTAAAATACCCAAGCCCTCATTCTGACCACCTATTAGGATGCTAAACTTGTCAATTTCTCATTTTGTCATTTTCTGCAGTCTAGTATTTTAACTTGCAATAACTTTTCCTAGAATTGTCCGATTTTCAATCTGTTTTTTGTATTGTATAGCCATTTTATTGCAGTTTGATAACTTGTCAATAACTCAAAATTGGCCTCTGGTGCAATGCGTCTCATTATGTGGTGGAGCGTCACAAATATTGTCTTATTTTCTTCATTCCTGTTCCTGATGTATGTATATTATTATTCTGATCATTTGGCATTGTGGAACTGTGTGTGTGTGTGTGTGTGTGTGTGTGTGTGTGTGTGTGTGTGTGTGTGTGTGTGTGTGTGTGTGTGTGTGTGTGTGTGTGTGTGTGTGTGAGTGAGTGTGTGTGTGTGAGAGCTAGAGAGAGAGAGAGAGAGAAAGAGGGAGGGAGAGAGAGAAACAGACAGACAGACAGAGACAGACAGACAGAAATATAGAATGAATGAATGAATGAATGAATGAATGAATGAATGAATGAATGAATGAATGAATGAATGAATGAATGAATGATCTTTAATACACAAGATTACAGATTCTAAGCCAAGCTAAGCTTTACATTCATTCTCTCCTTTGCCGAGAGAATTGTTGACTGCTTCCGATTGCAGCGTGAAAAAACAGCATCAGAAAAAATGTCCTCATCTTGATTACGAAAAATCAGGATGATTTTGAAAAACTTGTTTTTAAGCTGAATAAATCATGTCAGGGAAGACGAGTGGGAACAGGAAATGAATTAGTAGTTACCGTCTGCTTAAACCAAGCTTCTGGGGCAAAATTGAAACTCAAACTCAGTGTCACTCTGTTTGTCTGTCTGTCTGACTCTGTCCGTCTGTCTCTCTGTCTCTGTCTCTGTCTGTCTGTCTGTCTGTCTGTCTGTCTCTCTGTCTCTGTCTCTGTCTCTGTCTCTGTCTCTCTCTCTCTCTCTCTCTCTCTCTCTCTCTCTCTCTCTCTCTCTCTCTCTCTCTCTCTCACACACACACACACACACACACACACACACACACACACACACACACACACACACACACACACACACACACACACACACACACACACACACACACACACAAGCGCACATGTAAGATGAAAGACTAGTTCTGCCAAACGAAAAAAAAATCTTAAAAAGTGGACAAAGACGAACTCTTTAATCAAAAGCAGCCATAATGCCGAGGAGGCGTAATTAGCCATACATGATTAGCACGATGTGTACTTCATCGGGGCTGTCATTTTGATCAGAATATTAGTTTTAAAGTTGGGTTCACATTCTCCATGAAAAAGCGTACAGATATTGATTTGTAGTTCTTGTTGTTGTATATTTCCCAGCTTCACACCCTGGGGGGTCACCCAGCTTCACACCCTGGGGGGTCACCCAGAATGTGTCACTGTGACTTCACTCATCACTCATCATTGGAATCACTGTGAGATTGAGATTGTACACTGAATGAGAAGTCTGACTGTATGACTGTTTTCAAGTACCTCGCCATATAGGCAGCCGTACTCCGACTTCGGGTGAGAATATTGATTTGTGTTTTTTTTTTTATCTTACTCTTATTTCTATTCTTTATTCTTTCTTTGTTTCTGTCTAGTTGTACATTTCTCTTTTCGTTCTTTTATATCAAGGAGAATGGAATAAGCGCTCAAGCGCTTTTGTACATCCAGTCCCCGAGTGTTTCTTGTTTCTTTGTGTATACAGTCTGGTTTACATCAAAATATTTATGGGGACTAAGTAGCTTTGTGGTCAGAGCATTCGCTCTTCCCAAGCTAAGATTAATCAGCATTGAGCGTGGCTACCCCGTGGAAGGGTGACCTTTCGTGTGCCTTGGCTTCAGTTCAGTGTCCCAGTTCCCCCAGCTGTCAATGGGCGCCTGCCCTCTTTAGGCTCAGGGAAGGCAAAGCAGCGAAGGAGAGGAGATGAGCGCCGCCCTCAATATGCTGGCCCCTGGAGAAGCTGAGGTATCTGGCATCTCGCTCTCCAACAACTGCATAAATTATGAGACGCCTTCACTTTTTTATGAGTTATGACACTAAAGTCTTCCACAGAGTGTTTTTGGGTTAAACTCCCTCCTCCTCAACTACTTTTTTTACATCTCTCTCTCTCTCTCTCTCTCTCTCCTCTCTCTCTCTCTCTCTCTCTCTCTCTCTCTCTCTCTCTCTCTCTCTCTCTCCCTCTTTCTCTATCTCTCTCTCTCTCTCTCTCTCTCTCTCTCTCTCTCTCTCTCTCTCTCTCTCTCTCTCTCTCTCTCTCTCTCTCTCTCTCTCTCTCTCTCTCTCTCTTTTTCTCATATCTGTTGCTATAACTAAGCAGAAACACAACTAAGAACACAATCACAAAAATAATCAGCTTAATAATCATGAAGCAAAAATCAGAGTTGAATTAGTTCGATTGGGCTTGCTAAGCATGATTAAAGACTGTGTATACAAAATTCTGATTTTTTAGCCTTATTCAAAACATGCATCTTAAATGGAAACACACACACACGCACGCACACATGCATGTACGTACGCACACACGCACGTACGCATGCACACATACGCACGCACATACGCACACACAAACATACACACACACATATACGACGAGAGAGAGAGGGGAGAGAAAGAGAGAGAGAGAGAGAGAGAGAGAGAGAGAGAGAGAGAGAGAGAGAGAGAGAGAGAGAGAGAGAGAGAGAGAGGAGAGAGAGAGAGAGAGAGAGAGAGAGAGAGAGAGAGAACTTTGAAAAAAAAATTTAGAGACAGACAGATAAAAACAGACAGATAGAAGGATAGAGAAAGACACAGACAGAAAGATGCACACAAACAATCAGAGACAGGAAGATTTAGACAGACAGCTGTATAAAGTCCAACATAGAGACACACAAAAAACAGACAGACACAAAAATACAGACGTAGAAACATTCAATTTTCTGTTTTGATATTACCCTACTACCTCTCCCTCCCCCTCCTCTTCCTCCTCCTTCTCCTTCTTCGACATCTCCTCCTCATCCTCATCCTCTTTCTCCTCCTTTTCCCCCCTTCTCTTATTCCTGTTCCTCCTACTCCTCCTGCGTCTCCTCCTCCTCCTCCTTCTCCTCCTCCTCCTCCTCCTTCTCCTCCTCCTCCTTATCCTGCAAATGCCTTTCCAACTTTTTTTATTGGCTCAGGTAACGTGTCCATTTGCCGAGCCAACCAAATTCTTCAACGCGTGCATGACATTGGCCTTGCAAAGTGCTTATTCAAAGCACTCATGCAAAGTGCTAATCCAAAGCACTCATGCAAAGTGCTAATCCAAAGTGCAAAGTGTGTTTTACATCAGCAAACTTCCCTGATAAATAAGGAAAGCTTTCAGTGTTTTGAAAATTTGCTTCTATTTTGTATTTTGTTGTTGTTGTCTTCAATTTAATGTCTGTTAGTGATATTAGACGAGAAAAGTGAAAAGTGTCAGCAAAGTTGAAGGAAGGGAAGAGGGTGTGGGGGTGCAAGAAAAAAGAGTGTGAAGGTGCTTTGCGTGCTAGTATCTATGAGCATTTAAAAAAGAAAAAAAGAAAAGAAAACTTGAACATGAGCAAAATTTAAAGGTAACAAAAAGTTAACATGAAACAATAATAGCTCAACTACAATAAGTATTCTAATGGACAGTGCAACAAACATTTAGCAATTTCAAAGGCCAACTTTGAATTTTTTAATACATTTTCAAGAGACTGCTCAGAAAATGCAAGTAGAAAAGGTTTTACAACAGGTCACTCAAATAGGATATGAATATTGTAAAGATGTTCTCCGCATATACACCTGACATTTTTGCAAAATGTTGTAAGGAATGCATTCAATTTTATTCTAAAATATAATGTAACAACCCTTCTTGCAGTTACAAAACTGAGATCTGCTTTAGGGATCATGCAACATGTACTATAGGTATTAGTTGTGCAACTCTTGGAAAATCATGCAATGAACTGATCAAGTTGCTTAAACTTGCCCCAACATGCTTGTTCCAATAAATAGTATTCCTCGCATTGTGTGTTTGTGTATGTGTGTGTGTGTGCGTGTGTGTGTGTGTGTGTGTGTGTGTGTGTGTGTGTGTGTGTGTGTGTGTGTGTGTGTGTGTGTGTGTGTGTGTGTGTGTGTGTGTGTGTTTTTTGTTTTGGTTTGGTTTTTTGTTGTTTTATTCTTTTATATCGATGATAATGAAATAAGCATATGTGATGGGGTGGTAAGTAGATTGTCTCCCATGTGATCTGAGCGCGCAATCTCAGCGTCGTGTTTCTATTTAGAGACAAACCTGCGAATTGTCCATGCTCTATTTCCTTGGGTAGTGGTCGAAAACCCTCCGTTGCATGCACTTCGCCTTCATGGTGAAAGGTTATGTATGCAACCTTTTTTAAGAGGTTACATTCTAAAGTGACTAGCTGTGCCGTGTTCCCGAGGTCTGTGCAGAGATTGGACATTAAATATGTCCACTCTGTTACAAGTGGTAGTGCGGGTGGGGTGAAAGACCCAAGTAGGTAGGATTAGTGTTTTGTAAATAGCCATTGTCAGGGGCTACTGATTTTTTAGCATCAAATATACCGACTAGGTAGCCTATCTTCGGATGGGGCGGAAGATCTAAGTAGGATTATTCTTTTTATAGATATTAGTTGTTAGGGGCTACTGGTTCTCAGCATCAAATATGCTGGTCAGGTAGCGTACCTCGGAATGCGGTACGAGTTGGCTGGTGGTGGATGTGATGGGGTGGTAAATAGATTATCTCCCATGTGATAGGAGTGTGCAATCGCAGCCTCGTGTTTCTATTTAGAGACACACGTGTGAATTGTCATGCTCTCTTTCCTTGGGTAGTCGTCGAAAACCCTCCGTTGCACACACTTCGCCTTCATGGAGAAACGGTATTTATGCAACCTCTTTTTAGAGGTCACATTCTAAACTGACTGGCTGTGCCGAGTTCCCCAGGTTTGTGCAGATATGGGACTTCCAGTATGTCCACGCTGTTACACATTCATGTGTTTTTTTACGTCCTGTCTCCGTGTGCATGCAGTTTTGTAAATCTTATGTTCCCACCGGCACACAATGGCCTACTCATACGAATAGCGGAACAGGATTTAACGTATGCGCAAGATGTTCTGCGTGCGTTTGCACACGGGGCCTTGGTTTATAGTCTCATCCGAAGGACTTGGGGGAGAGTAGAGTCAGTACTGATGTTAACTCCAGGGGAAAAATCCCCTCCAACGGGATTCGAACCTGGGTCGCCAAATTGCCAGCGCAATGTTCTGACCACTAGGCTATCCCGTCCCCCACATGTGTGTGTGTGTGTGTGTGTGTGTGTGTGTGTGTGTGTGTGTGTGTGTGGTGTGTGTGTGTGTGTGGTGTGTGTGTGTGTGTGTGTGTCAAAGTCAAAGTCAAAGTCAAAGTCAAAGTCTTTTTTTTTTTTTACACATGGTACATTGAGTAAGCAAAACACTTGCTTTTTTTCATCATGTGTGTGTGTGTGTGTGTGTGTGTGTGTGTGTGTGTGTGTGTGTGTGTGTGTGTGTGTGTGTGTGTGTGTGTGTGTGTGTGTGTTGTAAAGGGGAGGGCCTAAACGTGGTAAGTGTTCACAAAGGCATGGAGGTAAATTAGGAGAAAAAAAAGTCGATTTTGAGCTTCACTGCAGAAACTCTTAACCGAGTTACAGTGCACCTTTATGTTTGAGGGAGTGTATGTGCTGGCTTTCTTAGTCATGGGTTTTTTCATGTATCATTAGTGGGATTCAGCGCCCTCCAGAGGTTGTTTACCTGTACGCTTAGTGCAGCGAGAAGATGGGTTTTTTGGCCAGACATGTTTAGTAGATCAAAAAAGAGCAACGGGCATTTTCATTCTGAAAAAAGAGACTAATGAACATTTAAAGTCCATGCAGTACTAGCATCTCAAACCAATTAATTCTTCAGAGATTGTTCAAGCAAAGTATTTAACTCTTTCTACCGCATTTACGAGTATACACGTTAACCTTGTTCAACCTAATTACCCTATTCACGAATTTACTCGTAACAGAACGCCAAGCTAAATGGAATTTTCTTATTCAACCATGTCCGTAAATTACTCGGTCTGGTAGCTTAAACTCATTATCAGCTAATTTGTTTACTTACTGATTCTTTTACGAGGTTATTCCTAAGGTTGAATACTTGTGAGTATGGAAAATGAACGTACTTTTATATATAAAAAAAATTTGGATTTGAATAGAGCATCTTGAGGTATGTGTCCGTAATGCATTTAAAATGTAACAGAGAAGACTTTTGTACTTTTTGCTGCGCTTGTATTGGAAATAAGGGGTGACATGGTTTTTCATGTGTGATCTAGCAGTTTAGGGGCAGCATGTATTAACCGTTATCCATGCAGTGACACACCGTTTGAAATCTATGAGGCGTTGTTATCAAGTAACAAATGGAAATAATTAATCCAAGAAAAGGGCCATGTACAATGTCCACGCTGTTATTTAATAAGACTTCAGGGGGAAGAAGAAGAAGAATTTGAAGAAGAATTTAAAGAAGAAGAAGAAGAATTTGAACTACAACAATAACAAAAACAGCAACAACAACAACAACAACAACAACAACAACAACAAGAATTAAGTGAAGAACAACCGCAAGAAAAACAAGAAGAAGAATTTAAAGAAGAAGTAGAGGAGGAGCAGGAGGAGGAGGAGGAGAAGAAGAAGAAGAAGAAGAAGAAGAAGAAGACGAAGAAGACGAAGGAGGAGGAGGAGGAGGAGGAGAAGAAGAAGAAGAAGAAGAAGAAGACGAAGGAGAAGAAGAAGAAGAAGAAGAAGAAGAAGAAGAGAAGAAGAAGAAGAAGAAGAAGAAGAAGAAGAAGAAGAGCAACATCAACAAGAATACGATATTTAAACATTATTACCTTACAAGAACAGCTAGAAGCTTCCCGACAACACAATAACGATGATGTTGCTGAGGCTGCCACACACAGCAGAGAGGGCATCCTTCTTCATTACTCTCTTTTAGGATGCAGTTTTAGTGCAGGGTTTTCCCCTGTCAGTGTCCTCTCTCTTTCCCAGCATTTGTAGAATGGCTGGAGGCCAACACCCTTCGTTTCCTATCGCTTTTCTCCCTTGCTGAAGATAATTACCTCCCCTGGAGGACTTTCTCTGCCTACTAACATCTTCACAATCAAGGATGACAAAGCCAGGTGTTATTGATGACAAAGCCAGGTGTTATGAATGACAAAGCCAGGTGTTATGAATGACAAAGCCAGGTGTTATGAATGACAAAGCCAGGTGTTAATGATGACAAAGCCAGGTGTTATTGATGACAAAGCCAGGTGTTATTGATGACAAAGCCAGGTGTTATGAATGACAAAGCCAGGTGTTATGAATGACAAAGTCAGGTGTTATGAATGACAAAGCCAGGTGTTATGAATGACAAAGCCAGGTGTTATTGATGACAAAGTCAGGTGTTATTGATGACAAAGCCAGGTGTTATGAATGACAAAGCCAGGTGTTATGAATGACAAAGTCAGGTGTTATGCATGACAAAGCCAGGTGTTTATGAATGACAAAGCCAGGTGTAATGGGTGACAAAGCCAGGTGTTATTGACGACAAAGCCAGGTATACTGGGTGACAAAGCCAGGTGTTATGAATGACAAAGCCAGGTGTTATGAATGACAAAGCCAGGTGTACTGGGTGACAAAGCCAGGTGTTATGAATGATAAAGCCAGGTATAATGGGTGATAAAGCCAGTTGTTATGGGTGACAAAGCCAGGTGTTATGCATGACAAAGCCAGGTGTTATGAATGACAAAGCCAGTTGTTATGGGTGACAAAGCCAGGTGTTATGAATGACAAAGCCAGGTGTACTGGGTGACAAAGCCAGGTGTTATGAATGACAAAGCCAGGTGTAATGGTTGACAAAGCCAGGTGTTATGGGTGACAAAGCCAGGTTAATGGGTGATAAAGCTAGGTGTTATGGGTGACAAAGCCAGGTGTTATTGATGATAAAGCCAGGTGTTCTGGACGACAAAGCCAGGTGTTCTGGACGACAAAGCCAGGTGTTATGGACGACAAAGCCAGGTGTTATGGACGACAAAGCCAGGTGTTATGGACAACAAAGCCAGGTGTTATGGACGACAAAACTGTTTGTCATGAATGACAAAAACCAGGTGTTATGGTGTGTATGTGTGTGTGTATGTGTATGTGTGTATGTGTGTGTGTGTGTGTGTGTATGTGTGTGTGTGTGTATGTGTGTGTGTGGTGTGTGTGTGTGTGTGTGTGTGTGTGTGTGTGTGTGTGTGTGTGTGTGTGTGTGTGTGTGTGTGTGTGTGTGTGAAATAGTTTCTGTTCAAACAATCGCATTTTTCATGAAAACTGAAGAATACATACAACATTATTTTTTTCACGCTTAAATCAGCGCCTGTTATACAAATTGGATTTTGTCTCGTGCAAAAGGCTTAAGGTATAAGCCTGTTTCCCACATATTGGTTATTGTGTTTATGTGTTCATGTTGTTGCTTTTTCGTTGTCACATATTATGATCTCCTGACTGACCCCGTCATCATCATTACAGGCCTCTGAGGCCCAGGACGTCTGACCACTTCATCCTATTTGCATCTTGGTGTCTAACTCAGGAAAGAGATTCATAGAGAGAGACAGAGACAGAGACAAAGACAGACAGACAGTCAGACAGACAGAGAAAGAGAAAGAGAAAGAGAGAGAGAGAGAGAGAGAGAGAGAGAGAGAGAGAGAGAGAGAGAGAGAGAGAGAGAGAGAGAGAGAGAGAGAGAGAGAGAGAGAGAGAGAGATGGGGGAGAGAGAAAAAGAAAGAGGGTGGGAAAGAGAGAGGGAAAAACAGACGGGGAAATAGAGAGGTAAAAAGGGAATTACGAACAGACAGAGACAGACAGAAAAACAGACAGATAGACAGACATGGATGGGATGATGGAGGAAGACAGACACAGAGAGAGAGACTATGTTTTATTCGCTATCCCCTTTTGCAAACGCCATCCTAACTTAACTTGTTCATTGGCTCAAATAACTTGTCTATTTGCCCACCTAGCTAAACTGTTGAACGCCAGTGTGAAGTGCGACTGGCTAAGTGCTGGTAGAAAGGACGTTTTAGCTCAGCAAGCTTTCCTGATAGATGGAAAGAAAAAACATTGAGTGCCAGGGGTAGGGGCTGAGGTTGTAGAGGATTTTTTTTTTTACCTATTGATGTTGCTGATTTTCAAATAGATTGAAGTAGATCTGAGGGGGGGGGGGGTTAGCTTGAATGTCAATGCGAAATATTTCTATCAGGTAGGAGTGGGAGATCTTTGTGGTCAGAGCAAAAAAAATTTTTTTAGCTCGCAATCTAACGGTTAGGGTTCGAGCCACCACTGAGTCACCTGTTTGAAGGGATTGCCCTCAGGATCTAACATCAGTACTGACTTCCTCTCCCCGAAAGTGTTTTGGAAAGAATGTCAATAGAGGTCCTCGGTGCAAACAACACGATGAAAATCTTGTGCAGATGTTTAAAATCCACCCCGGGTTTTTGGAACAGTAGGCCATTGAGCGCCAGCAGGACCTGATGACAAAATTCACAAAACAGCATGCACGCTGGTGTCATGTTTGGGTCATATCCCGAAGCCGGAAATGCAGCTACTTCATGATGGGTAAAAAGTTGCAGAATTTTACCATTGATGAACTCGGAGCTTTTGGCCGAGGATTTTTTTTTAATTGAAGGAATTACAATGTACTTGAATCTTTAAGCAAATGCATACTATATGTCATTTTTTTATATCACTTTTTATGTCACAGCAGATTTCTCTGTGTGAAATTCGGGGTGCTCTTCCCGGGGGAAGCACGTCGCAAAAGAGTAGCGCCACTCATTATCATTATTTTCTTTTTCCTATCTACAACAATATATTTAATTATTCTTTGTGTGGGATACAATTGTTAAAATTTTTGTTTGATGATACTTCAGGATTAGGAAAATATTGAGAATATTAGCAAACATGGGGCGCGTGATTTGAGAATGCAAAAAAAAAAATGTTTTCCCTGTGTGGTTGCTGCAGCTGCTACTCACTGCTGAGACGCCATTTTGGGGGTAACAGACGACACCTTGAGCATTTGAATTTCAGTGCAGGGTTTTCCCCTGTCAGTGCCACTCCCTTTCCCAGCATTTGCAAATGGCTGGAGGCCAACACACCTTCATTTCCTATCGCTTTCCTTCCCTTGCTGCAGATAATTGCCTCGCCAGGAAAGAAGCTTTCCCTTGATGATAAAACACCTTTCGTTTTTGCAGGCTCATCTGTGCCGTTCCTTTCCCCTGCTGTTCCCCACACCGCTCGTCTCAATCTCTCCGCCCCTGCCGTACCCAGAGTTTCATGTCACATCCTCATGGGCATAAAAGTACAGGGGAGCTAATCAATGTCAGGTGGCCGTGGGTCTACCAACCAACGGGCCCTGCATTGTTGCTCGGTCACTTTTGGGGGTGGTCAGTGGTGTTGTTTTGAGCTAACATCCAAAAGACACCACCAACAGAGGACAGTGGCAGCTCATTGCAGACCCAAAA
>JASPKP010006222.1:0-14621 GCA_030674155.1 Stramonita haemastoma
CCCCTAAACCTAACCCCAGCCCATACCCTAACCTAACCCAAAACCAAACCCTAACATAAACCTAACCTTAACCGTAAACAAACCCTAAAACCAACCCAAAACCCTACACCAAAACCCTAACCCAACCCTAACTTTATCGTTAAAGAAACCCCTAAACATAACTCTAACCCAAACCCCTAACCCTAAACCTATCCTTAACCTTAACGTAAACATAAATCCTAACCCAACCCTAACCCTCCCCAATACCCTAACCTAACGTTAAAATAACCCTAACCCTAACCCTAAACCAAACCCCTCACCCAAACCCTAACAGTTACCCTACCCCAAAACGCTAACGCAACCCTAGCCCTAACCAAAACCCAAAACCCTGACCCAAAACCCTGTCGCTAACCCTACCCTTAACCCTAACCTCACTCTATGCTTAAACTAACCCTAACCCTAACCCTAACCTTAACATAAAACTAAACCCTAACCCTAACCCTAACCCTAATCCTAACCCCAACCCTTACCCTAAACCTATCTATTACCATAAACCTAACGTTAAACTAACCATTAACCTAAACCAAACCAAACCCTAACTCTAAACCTTACCCTACACCTAACCCTAACCCTAACCCTAACCCTATCTCTAACCCTGATCACTAACCCTAACCCTAACCCACGTTAAACTAACCCTAACCTAAACCTAACCCAACCCTATCCGTAAACCTTGCCGTGAACCAAACCATAACCCTAAACTTAAACCAAACCCTAACCCAAAACCCTAACCGGATCCATACCTGTAACGCTACCTAACCCTAACCCTAGAGACCCCTAACCCTAACCCTAACCTCAACCCTAAATCTAACCCTGCAGACAGCCACTAACCCTAACCCTAAACCTAACTCTAACCCTAAACCTAAATCTAACCCTAATAACCCTAACCCTCACACTAACTTAAACCCAAACCTAACCCTTAACCTAACCTTTACGAGTAACCCTAACCATAACCATAACCCTAACCCTAACCCAAGAGGAAGCCACTAACCCTAACCTTAACCCCAACCCTAAACTAACCCTTACCCTAACCCTAACCCTAACCCTAATCCTAACCCTAATCCTAATCCTATCCTTAGGGTAAGGGTTAGGTTAGGGTAAGGGTTTGGGTTAGGGTTAGGGTTAGGGTTAGTTTAACGATAGGGTTAGGGTTAGCGTCAGGGTTTGCGTGAGAAATAGGTTTTTGGTTAGGGTGATGGTTAGTGTTAGCGTTAGTGTTAGGGTTATGGTTATGGTTAGGGTTAGGCTGAGGGTTAGGGTTAGAGTTAGGTTTAGGGTTAGTTTTACGTTACGGTTAGGGTTAGGGTAAGGGTTTTGGGATAGGGTTAGGGCTGGTGTTATGGTTATGTTTATGGTTAAGGTTAAATTTAGGTTTAGGGTCAGGGTTAGCGTTAGGATTAGGGTTAGGGTTAGGGTTAGGCTGCGGCCATAGTAAAACGCGGCATTTCGACGCCGTCAATTTTGTCGGGCCGGGTAAAAAATACTGCCCGGCTGAATTACTCTGTGGGTCACTGATGACGGCTGTGCGTGGCCATAGTAGAGCCAGTCCGGCCCGTTTTTTTTAACCCGTCGTTTTTACGTTCGAGCGATACGTCCGATTGCCGGGTTCACGGGGTTGACGGAAAGGAAAATAATCAAGAAAAACTTATTTATGGTGCTTCAAAAATTCTGACTACACAAACTAGTAACTTGACAATTCCCGATTACATTCCAGTGGTTTTGATAAAAGTTTTGTGGGGGGATTTACTTTTTATGTCGAACTATTTCTGTCGATTTCGCGTGGGGGTGGGGCGGAGCAGCTGTCAAAAGAGACGGCCGTCAAAATAACGGGACAGGCCAGGTTTACTATGGGCGTAGCCTTAGGGTTAAAGTTTGGTTTAGGGTAGTTTAACGTTAGGGCTAGCCACTAACCCTAACCCTAAGCCCAACCCTAGCCATAAACCTAACCCTACCATTAAACTACCCCTATAACCTACCCGAACCTTAACCTTATCCCCAACCCTAACCCTAACCCTAACCCTCACCCTAATCCTAAGCCTAAACCTAATCTTAAGCGTAAATATAACCCTAACCCCAACCCTAACCCCAACCCTAACCCCATCGCGAAACCCTAACCCTAACCCTAACGTTAAACAAACCCTAATCCTAACTATAACCCTAACCCTAACCCTACCCCTACCCTACCCCTACCCCTACCCCTACCCCTACCCCTAACCCTAACCCTAACACTAACCCTAACCCTAAACCTAAACCTAACCTTAACCGTGAACATAACCCTAACCCCAACCCTAACCCTACCCCAAAACCATAACCTTAAACCCAAACCCTAACGTTAAATAACCCTAATCCTAACCCTAACCCTAACCATAACCCTAGAGGTAGCAACTAACCCTAACCTTAACCCAAACCTTAACCCTTACCCTAATGTTAAACTACCTCAAACCAAACACTAACCCTAACCCTAACCCTAACCCTAACCCTAACCCTAACCCTAATCCTAATCCTAACCCTAACCCTAACCCTAAACCTAACCTTAACCGTAAATATAATAATAATAATAATAATAATAATACATGGAATTTGTATAGCGCTATCTCTTGTAAAGACAAATCAAAGCGCTTGCATTTGACCTACAGAACCACAGATCATGCTGCCACCAGGCGCAAAGATCCCCAACTCCAACTCCCCGATTTTTCTTCAGGGATGGTGTCCTAAACACGACACCTGTGTGCATGCTGGTTTGTTATAATTTTGTCATCCGCTCCTACCGGCACACGATGGCCTACTCTTCCGAAAGGCGGAACGGGGTTTTAACGTGTGCGCAAGATGTTCTGCGTGCATTCGCACACGGGGCCTCGGTTTCGAGTCTCATCCGAATGACTTTGACATTCAGTTCGATTTTTTCGTCAAACTGGGAAGAAAGGGCGAGGCTGGGTTTGAACCCAGAAACTCACGATTTACATATTGGCAGGCGAACGTCTTAACCATTCTGCCACCGTCCTTCCGTATATAACCCAAACACCAAACCCTAACCCTTCCCCAAATTCCTAACTTTAACCCTTCACTCACTCACTCAGTCCCATGTCCCAAAGGACGTAGTGGGGACATGAGAGAAGACGCAACAGCGATCTTTTTCCATGCTTCACGATCCTGTGTAGCTAGTAGGAGGTGTAACGTTAAACTAAACCTAACCCTAACCCTAACCCTAACCCTAACCCTTACACTTAACGCTAAACCTAACCCTAACCCAAACCCAAACCCTAATCCTCACACTAACCCTGACGCTAACCCTAACCTTAATCCTAACCCTCACCCTATCGTTAAACTAACCTTAACCCTAACCCTAAACCTAACCCTAAACCTAACCCTAACCCTAACCATAACCATAACCATAACCATAACCATAACCATAACCCTTACGTTAAACTAACTCAAAACCTAAACCTAACCCTAACCTAACCCTAACCCTAACCCTAACCCTAACCCTAAACCTAACCCTAACCCTAACCCTAACCCTAAACCTAAACCAAACATTAAGCGTAAACATAACCCTAAACCCAACCCTAACCCTAACCCGAAACCCTAACCCTAACCCTAACATTAAACAAACCCTAATCCTAACTATAACCCTAACCCTAACCCTAATGCTAACTCTAATCTGAACCATATCGTTTAACTAATCCTAACTCTAACCCTAACCCTAACCCTACCCTAACCCTAGTAGCCTTAACCCTAAGCCTAACCCTAACGCTAACCCTAACCCTAACCCTAAATCTAAACCTAACGTTAACCCTAACTCTAACAAGGTTTAGGGTTAGTTTAACGGTAGGGTTAGGGTCAGGGTTAGGGTACGGTTTAGGGGTAGCTTAACGGTAGGGTAGGTTTATGGCTAGGGTTAGGGTTAGGGTTAGTGGCTACCTCTAGGATTAGGGTTAGGATTAGGGTTAGGGTTAGGGTTAGGGTTAGGGTTAGTGTTAGGATTAGGATTAGGGTTAGGATTAGGGTTAGGGTTAGTGTTAGGGTTAGGCTTAGCGTTATGGTTAGGGTTAGTGGCTTCCGCTTGGGTTAGGGTTAGGGTTTGGGTTATGGTTAGGCATAAAGGTTAGGGTAAGGGTTGGGTTTGGGTTGAAGTTAGGGTTAGGGTTAGGGTTAGGGTTATTAGGGTTAGAGTTGTTAGGGTTAGGGTTAGGGTTAAGTTTAGGGTTAGAGTTAGGGTTACCGTTAGGGTTAGTGGCTACCTCTATGGTTAGGATTATGGTTAAGGTTAGGTTTAGGTTTAGGGTTTTGGGTTCGGGTTAAGGTTAAGGTTTAAGGTAGGGTTAGGGTTAGGGTTAGTTTAACGTTAGGGTTAGGGTTAGGGTTAGCGTTACGGCAAGGGTTTAGGGTTAGGTGTTAGGGTTTGTGTTACGTTTAGGGTTAGGGTTAGGTTTACCGTAAGGAATCAGAATCAGAATCAGAAATTATTTATTGCCATTAAAGTCACATGGACTTATTGACACAACAATATAAACTCAACATATTCATCAATACAACATACTATTCACTGGTCAGCATGACTGAAATGATGTGCAGGCAAAAAAAAAAAAAAAAAAAAAAAAAAAAAACCACCCAAAACTACCACAAAGCAAAACCATGTTGCATTCTATCTTATTTCAATTGTTCTCTTTTTTCAAAACAGGAACAAACATATTGAATTATTTCAGCTTGATGATTATCAGTTACTAAAACATTGCTTAATTTGTCTATACCATTCTTATATTCTTTGACATCAGATTTCAGATTTACCAATATTTGGTTTCTTTGTTCAGTATATAAGATACACTCATCAAGTAAATGAAACTCATCTTCTATTTTGTTGCAGTATTGACAAGTTCTGTTATCTCTTGGTATATTCTTATATCTTCCTTTTTCTATCATTAAATCATGGCAACTTGTACGAAATTTACAAAATGTTTTCCTATGGTTTTTGTTTTCACAGTTAATCAGATATGGTTCTAGTCTATATTCTTTAGTCACAAAATTATAAAATTTAAGTTTTGTGTACTCTTGTTTCTGGTTAATCCAAAATGTTTTATATAAACTCTCCAGTTTTGTTTGTATTGCATGGCACAATCGGTGTACATCAAGTGTACTTTGGTTTTCCCATACATGTTTAAAACCAATTTTACACAGAACATTTTTAACTGTGCTAATCCACCGATCATATTCATTATTTTGATACATATAATCATACAATATTTTAACATATGAGTTTTTGTCTTTCTCTGTTACATGTATCCAAAAAGACATTAACTGACTAAGTATTTTGATAGTCAATGGAAATCGTCCAAGTTCTCCTAAAGTGGGTAATGCCATCGCTTTTTTATGTATTCCCAAAGTTTGCTTACAAAAGTTTACATGAATATTTTCATAAAGATATTTTCTTGTTGTGCTTAATTTAAATAAATCTTGAATATGAAAGTCTGATTGGCCATTGAAACAAAAAGGAAACCATACTTCTGCACCATAAGTTAAGATGGGGGTTATCAATGAATCAAATAACTGCATTGTGATATTAGCCTTAACCCCTTGCCCATGAATTGCTTTTTTCAAAGCATGAGCTGCTTTATTGCTTTGCTTTGCCAAATGTTCCTGGGTTGCTTGAAACTTCCCGTTCTGGTGAAATACTACACCCAGGTATTTATAAGTTTTAGTTGTTTCAATTAGATGTTCTCCACATTGGAAATGAATTGGAATTTTAGGGGGTGATTTGGTGAAAACTACTACTTTTGTTTTTGCTTTGTTTACTTTTAGTCCCCATTTGGAACAGTAACCATTTAATCTATCTAGTTTAGTTTGCAGTCCTAGTTTGGTTGTTGATAACAGTGCTAAGTCATCCGCATAGAGCAAACATGGAATTTTATCTTCTGCAGTAATATACGGTGAATCTTTTTCATCAAGGACCTGAACAATATCATTTATGTAAACATTAAATAATGTAGGACTTAGTGTGCTGCCTTGATGTACCCCCCTTTTTACAACAATTTCTTCTGTGTAACTTCCTTTTATTTTTACAAGGATTGTTGCGTTTGTATACATGCTGTTAATGACATTAAAGGTTTTACCAGTTATGCCTATCTTATTTAACTTTACAAGTAGAGCCTGATGCCAAACATTGTCAAATGCTTTCTGAAAATCTACAAAACAACAATACAGTCTATTGTTTTTTGTTTTTAATGCATTGTCTATTAGTTTATTAAGGATATAGATGTGGTCTGCTGTTCTACATGTTTTTCTGAATCCAGCTTGTTCTCTGACAAGTTTGTTGTTTTGCTCCAAATATTCTGAGATTCTTGTATTCAAAATTTGGCAGAAGAGCTTCCCTACTGTGTTTGTTAATGTTATCCCTCTGTAGTTATCCGGATTAACAGTGCATCCACTTTTATAAATGGGGATACTAACACCCAGTTTCCAGTCACAAGGATAGGCACCTGTATCAAGCACTAGATTAAACAAACTCTTTATTACTTTCATCAGACTGGGTGAAATTGATTTGAGCATTTCATTTGTTATGCCATCTTTACCAGGTGACTTTTTATTTTTTAATCTTTTAATTGTTCTTGTTATTTCTTCAATAGTAATTTGTTTATCTAAGTACCTATTGCTATTTGTTCTCATGTCATTATACATGTTGTGTACAAGTTGTATTTGTTCAGGATCTATGTGTGGTTCCTCTCCAATAAGTTTTTTTAAGTGTTCAGTCCACTTCCTGCTGTTCATATGGTTTACATGCTTTATGCCATCACTTTCACTCTCTTTTAATTTCTGCAATGTTTTCCACACTATATTTGGATCTGCATTTATCATGTCATGTAACTGTGATACTAGCATATTTTTGAAAGCTTTCTTTTTCTTTTTTATCATATTATTATACTGGTTTCTCTTGGAAAAATATTTTTGTCGAAGTTCAGCTTTGTGTGGATATCTGTTTACAGCATTAAGTAATGATTGTACTTCTTTTCTCATTTTTGTACAATCTGGGTCAAACCACTTTTTATTGCGTTTCATTTTTAACGTTTGGGGCTTTTTAGCTTTCAAACTCAATTGTGCTGCTTTGATAAATATATCTGACATCTTTTCGGAACATTCATTTAGATGAGATTGAAAGTGTAGATCGAGAGAATCATACTGCTCTGTACTTTGTTTAAATTGTTCCGCTATTTTATCTGTTTGGAGTTGTATTTGTTTGATGTGTGTTTGAATTGATGGGAGTTTTAGTGCCTTTTGAAATTGTTCACTTGAGCTTTTATCCCATAGAAAACGTGGGCCTACTTTTTGAGCTGAACTATTACTAACCAACTCTTTTTGTGTATATCTTTTTGGTGTTAGCTTCTTCTGATGGAAAACGTTATCAAAGTTTGGTAAATATATGTTCAGATCAATGGGACAATGATCGGAATGTTCCATCAAGTCTTTCACATTCATAAATTTCACTTCCCTAATCAGAGAATGTGAACATATAAAGTAATCAACCACACTACAGCCTTGTGTTTGAAAACTTGTGAATTTTCCTTGTAGATCTCCCAAAGTTCGTCCGTTTAATATAAAGAGTTGATTTTCTGTACAAATATTTCCTAACATTTTACCATATTTTTGAACTACTGTGTCCATGGTACATCTGTGATAACAATTATCAAACATATAGCTTTCTGGTAGATCGTAATAATTGTGCCGTGAATCCATTTCTATAAAATCTGTCATTTTTCCGGTTCGTGCATTTAAATCTCCGCACAAGATGATCTGACCTCTCTGTGAGAATGTTTCAACGTCTTGTTCTAAAGTATCCCAGATCTTTTTTGTATGCTCTTTTCCATAGGAAGAAAATCCAGGCGGAATGTATGCACATCCTATAAAAATATCATGACCCGATGAGTATAGTGTATCACTTTGTAATAATTTTATCCACACAATATCTGAATTACTTTGTGGTAAAAATTTTATTTGTTTCCTGTATTGTTCTTTAATGAAAACTGAAATTCCTCCCGAAGCCCTAGAAGCATTATTTCGTTTTGCTCTGCAATAGTGCATGGGTATATACCCAGGAAGAGTTATCTCTGCTACTTCTGTTTTATCCAAATGGGTTTCTTGCAAAAATATTAAATCATATAATGATAGCATGTTTTTTACCTGCACGTCATTCAGTTTATTTATCTTAATTCCATCTAGTTTCCCATATATGCTCCTTATATTCCAGGATAATAGTTTCATTTCAAAACTTTGTCATTTGTCGATGGTCATCGTGTGAACATAGAGATCTTTTCATGTGGCATAAATTCTGTATACATTATTTCATATTTAATGATAAATAATGTTGTCTTTCCATTTAAAAAAGAAATCTAGAACTGTTTTGCTAGAGATCTATTTTATGAGTAACGACTTAACCCACATATTACTCTCACATCCTATCTGACAAGAATAATTTTTCATCATAATAATATATCAAACAGCAGGGCCAGTACCAGTCAATAGAGAAACATGAAATACAAACTATTCATTGAAACATCAAATAATAATGATGATGGTGATAACGATGACAATAATGATGGTGGTATCTCTACTACTACTACTACTACTACTACTACTACTACTACTACTACTACTACTACTACTACTACTGCTGCTGCTGCTGCTGCTGCTGCTGCTACTGCTGCTGCTACTGATGTTAGTAAAGATAGCTCAGAAATGGTTGTACCCTGTGTTGTTTTCACACTTGGGCCTCTCAGTTAATACATTAACACAACGTAGACGCACGCGCGCGCGCGCGCGCGCGCGTGTGTGTGTGTGTGTGCGTGCGTGCGTGCGTGCGTGTGTGTGTGTGTGTGTGTGTTTGTGTGTGTGTGTGAATATTTATTTTCTGTACTCTACAATCTGTTGGCATTACCTCTTTCCCGCAAGTACATAGTTATTTCCATAATGAAAAGCACATCTGACCCTCGGATTGATCAAACCAAAAGAAAATATCAAGCAGTGAAAACCTAAAATGCCATACTATTTGAATAATGTCGCAGTTACCATTCCTCACTCCTGTATAGTATAGTACTTTGTATTTGGTTTTTAAATGTCTTTTGTGCACGAGAGATAATTATATTATAGGGTGCAGGTGTGTTGTGTGTGTGTGTGTGTGTGTGTGTGTGTGTGTGTGTGTGTGTGTGTGTGTGTGTGTGTGTGTGAGAGAGAGAGAGAGAGAGAGAGAGAGAGAGTGTGTGTGTGTGTGTGTGTGCGTGCGTTGCGTGCGTGCGTGTGTGTGGTGTGTGTGTGTGTGTATGTGTGTGTGTCCGTAACGAGTGTGTGAGAGAGAGAGAGAGAGAGAGAGAGAGAGAGAGAGAGAGAGAGAGAGAGAGAGAGAGAGAGAGAGAGAGAGAGAGAGAGAGAGAGAGGAGAGAGAGAGAGAGCCCCTGCAAGCGTTCTTGCCTGTGCGAGTTTGCGTGTGTATGCGTGCGTGCATGCGCGCGTATGTGTGTGTGTGTGAGTGTGCGCGCGTGCATGTGTGATCTGTTCATGTGTGTGTATTAGTATGTTTGTGTAATTTGTATGGTGTGTGTGTGTGTGTGTGTGTGTGTGTGTGTGTGTGTGTGTGTGTGTGTTTTATTAATCTACGCATATATGTAGGTGTTTGTTGTTGTGGGTGTTTTTTTTTATAATTAATTTTGCTTGGGTTTGTATTGTTTTGTTTGTTTGGGGGGTGTTTGTTGTTGCCTTTTTTTTTTTTTTTTTTTGGGGGGGGGGGGGGGGGGGTGAGAGATTCATGTTGAATGCTGTGAGGCACGTAGATTGTCTTTCTATTGTCAGAGTCTCCACTGGTGTTGAAGTGTCCCCCAGTCTGGCCGTTGTCTGTACTGCCCATATCTGTGGGGCTTCCATGTCAGATCTCTGTGGTCATTGTATTGACTGTTATACCGCCACCGTGACTGTCCATGTCCCTTGTTGTATGTACTGTCCTGCCATCCGTCTTTCCCTTCTCCATACTCGTCTCTTTCCCAGCCAGCTCTCCAGCCTCCTGGCTTTCCTCTGTGGTCACTGCGTCCGTACTGACGTCTGTTGTTCCGTCTGTTGTTCCACCTGTCCTTTCCTCTGTGGTTCCAGTCGTCGTTCCGTCCGTCACTCCAGCTGTTGTTCCTCGGTGGTGTTGTCAGGTCACTGTTGTGTAATCTGACTGTCTCCTCAGGCCTTGCTCTCCACTGTCGTCTGTTTTCATTCCAGGCAGAGTAGCTTTGATGATCGTCATTTCTTGAACTGTCTCTTGAACGGAATGGTTTGTTCCTCCAACTCTTGTCCTGTCTGTTCATCTTCGTGATATATCTGTATCTCTGGTTTCTTCTTGTGCCTCCGCCTTGTGACTGACTGTATTCTCCAGTGTCGGGTCCAGATTTCCTTGCTGCAACTCCAAGCTGTTCCTGTGATCTAAACAGCTGCCTTTTTGACCCTCCTTTCGCCCAGTCAGCATCACTTCTCTCTTGATCAAAGTTCTTCTGTCCAAACTTTGGCCTAGGACGTTGTTTTTTGACGTAGTTCCAACACAGGGTGTGCAGATGTCTTCCAATTCTGCCTGCCAGTAACCCCGGTTCCTCTGACGGATGGGTGGATGGTGTCTGTGTACAACGCTTTGTTAGTAGAGTTCAGGGTGTGTTCTATAAAAGATACATTCTCTAATTGGAAGACCTCTCTAAACACCAAAGCGTTGTAAAGTTTTCGTTTTGCTTCAAGCTGGTTATCAGCAGTTTGAATCGCTTGACTGACGACTAGCTTGGTGTCCTTGAAGTTTTCTCTCATCTTCTTTATGACCTTCACCATCTTTTGACTTGCTTCTTCTGCTGTTTCCATCTTTAAATTATTCACACCACAGTGAAAGACTATTACTTCAGGAGTTGATTTGATTCTCTCCATTTCAATTTCAAATTCATCAATCTTGTATACAGTTTTCTTTTTAATTGCAAGTCCGTAGGAATTCCCCAGTCTTTTTGCATCTATTCCCTCCAGTATGGAATCATGGAGAACCAAAACGTAAGGCAATCTGCTAGACACCATTTCTTCATCAGCATCATGGTCAACTGTTTTTTCTTCTTCTGAAGAGCTCGAGTTCGCCTCATTGTCTTCATCTGTTAGACATTTCAAACGTTCAGATAGTTTGGTCTCGTCATCTGACATCATAATGTCAAATCTGTTGTCCGATAAGTCCAAATCTTTCTTTGGTTTCAAGATCTTTTCATTTTCAATACGTTTTTCTGTCTGGTTTTGTTTTTGTTGGAGTGCTTTTTTGGTAGCTCTAGATCTAACACGTTGTTTTCTTTTTCCGCCATCGGTTCTTAGCTGGGGTGTTTTTTTTCTCTGAAGAGGTGACAACATCTTTTTCTGCTATGGTACAGTTGTTATTGGACTTGGAGCAGACTCCAGCTGCATACTGTTCTCTCAACTCCTGAAAGGAGGAATGCATCTGTTCTGCCATTATGTTTACAGCCTGCTCCAGATGACAGACCATTGTTTTGACTTCATTAATTCTAGATTCAAATTTGACTGTGTTGTCAAGCGTCATTGTTCTTATGGGTGACGTTATTTCTTGTTTTGCATCATCAAGTATTTGAGTTTGTCTTTCTAGTTCTTCAAAGACACATTCCAACGCGTATTTTGCCTCGGCACACTCTCTGCATGTGTATAGCCGTGAGGAATTCACGAAAACACACAGCTGGTACTGTGGCAGCGAGGTGCAGGCCCAGTGAATTCTTCGGTGGCATTCACTGCACTTCAGAGTACGGCCTTCTACTTTTCCACTACATGGGCATGTCTGCTGTGTACTCACCGATGGTAGGTTTTTGCTTTCTGGTCCTTCAATGCCTTCTCCTTCTTCTCCGTTTATAGATCTCTGGTCAGCTCTTTCTTCGTAATTTTCTTCGATGTTCATAATGTTTGTCTTCACTTTCACCGTACACAGACGGACACGATACTCCAGACTGCTTCATGGCTTCTCTGGCCTTATCAAGCGTATTATAACTCTTATGTGCGGCTCCGTGATAACCCGTCACAGAACCGCTTGCCTGGTTCCAGGTGGTAAAAATTCCTATCTTCCTTCCTTTGGTGACAGCGTAATATTTATGATCAGATTTGATTTTCTTACGCGTCATTTTGGCCACACTTTTTAATCTCTATGTTCACAGCCTTTACATTTCAGGGTCGGTTGATCGCCATCTTGACCGGAAGTCAATCCCTCTTGGATTAGGGTTAGGGTTAGGGTTTGGTTTAGGGTTAGGGTTAGTAGCTTCCTCTTGGGTTAGGGTTAGGGTTGGGATTACGGTTAGGGTTAGGGTTAGGCGTAAAGGTTAGGGTAAGGGTTAGGTTTGGGTTGAATTTAGGGTTAGGGTTAGGGTTATTAGGTTTAGGGTCAGGGTTAGGTTTAGGGTTAGGTTTTGGTTTAGGGTTAGGGTGAGTGGCTACCTCTAGGGTTAGGGTTAGAGTTAAGGTTATGTTTAGGGTTAGGGTTAGGGTTACGGTTTACGGTTAGGGTTAGGGTTAGTGTAACACTAACTAAAGGTTTACGGTTAGGGTTGGGGTTAGGTTTAGGTTCAGGGTTAGTTTAACGTTGGGGTTAAGGTTAGGGTTAGGTGTTAGGGTTTGGTTTAGGGTTACGGTCAGGGTTACGGTTAGGTTTAGGGTAAGGTTTAGAGTTAGGGTTCGGTTAGGTATAGGTTTAGGATTATTTAAACGTTAGGGTTATGGTAAGGTATAGGGTTAGGGTAAGGGTTGGAGTTTTGGTTAGGGTTAGTGTTAGGGTTTGGGTTAGGTTTAGGGTAAGGGTCAGGGTTAGGGTTAGGGTTAGGGCTAGTTTAACGATTGGGTGAGGGTTAGGGTTAAGGTTAGGGTAAGTGTCAGGGTTAGGGTTAGGGTTTTGGTTAGGGTTTGATTTAGCGTTAGCGTTGAAGTTGGGGTTAGGGTTATGGTTAGTTTAACGTTAGGGTTAGGGTTTTGTGGTAGGGTTAGGGTTGGGGTTAGGGTTATGTTTATGGTTAAGGTTCGGTTTAGGGTTAGGGTTTGGGTTAGGGTTAGCGTTAGAATTATGTTTAGGGTTAGTTTAACGTTAGGGTTAGGGTTTCGGAGTAGTGTTAGGGTTGGTGTTAAGGTTATGTTTACGGTTAAGGTTAGTTTTAGGTTTAGGGTTAGGGTTAGTCTTAGGGTAAGGGTTAGGGTTAGGTTTAGGGGTAGTTTAACTTTAGGGCTAAGTTTATGGCTAGGGTTAGAGTTAGGGTTAGGGTTTGGTTTAGGGTTAGGGTTAGTAGCTTCCTCTTGGGTTAGGGTTAGGGTTGGGATTACGGTTAGGGTTAGGGTTAGGCGTAAAGGTTAGGGTAAGGGTTAGGTTTGGGTTGAATTTAGGGTTAGGGTTAGGGTTATTAGGTTTAGGGTCAGGGTTAGGGTTAGGTTTTGGTTTAGGGTTAGGGTGAGTGGCTACCTCTAGGGTTAGGGTTAGAGTTAAGGTTATGTTTAGGGTTAGGGTTAGGGTTAGCGTTAAGGTTACTCGGGTGAGGTTTAGGGTTCGGATTAGGGTTAGTTTAATATTAGGGTTAGGGTTAGCGATAGGGGTAGGGGTAGGTTTAGGGTTCGTTTTAGGGTTAGTGTTTAAGTTAGTTTTAGGGTAGTTTAACTTTAGGGTTAGGGTTAGGGCTAGCGTTAGGGTTAGGATTAGTGGCTACCTCTAGGGTTTGGATTAGGTTTAGGGTTCGGGTTAGGGTTAGGGTTAGGTTAAGGTTAGGGTTAGCGTTAAGGTTAGGGCTATGTTAGGGTTAGTTTAATGTTAGGTTATGGTGTTAGTAGATAGTGGCTACCCTCTCGGGTTTCGTTATAGGTTAGGGTTAGGGTTTATAGGGTTAGTGTTAGAAATTAGAAGTTAAGGGTTAAGGGTTAGTGTTAGGGTTTAGAGTCTGAGTTTTCCGGTTTAGTATTTAAGCATTATGTAAGGGTTAGGTGTTGGGTTCTCTTAACGTATGGTGAGAGGTTAGGGTTGAGTGTTAAGGTTAGGGTTAGGGTCAGTGTTAGAGGGTTAGGGTTAGTGTTAGGTTATAGGTATTGGTTAGGTTAGGGTTAGGGTTTGTTTATAAAATTAATTATACAATTAAACATATATAAAGTGTTTAGTTTATAAAAAACTATATATATTTATATTTTTAAAAAATATTTATAATATTTAATTATATACAATATAATAGTTACCGTTAATTTATTGTTAGGGTTAGGGGGTTAAGTTATGTTTCTAGGGATAGGGTTAAGTTAGGAGTAGGTTAGGTTTAGTTTTATTAGGGTTAGAATTACGGATTGCATTGGTTAGGGTAAGGGTTCGGGTTGTGGTTTAGTGGCTAAACCTTTAGCATTCACTGTTAGGGCTTATGGTCCTAGGGTTAGCGTTATAGGTTATGTTAGGCCTTAGGGTTTGGGTTTACGTTTTGGGGTAGTTTTTAAAGTTGGGTTAGGGCCTAAGGGGTGTAGAGTCAGGGTAGTGGCTTACCTGTAGAGGTTAGAGGTTATGATTAGGTGGGGGTTACGTTTAGGGTTGAGTGGCTTCTTCT
>JASPKP010006223.1:12500-14618 GCA_030674155.1 Stramonita haemastoma
GGTATTTTTTCCTGTAGAGCACGATTGCAAAAACATCTTTGCTCATTTCACAACATGGGAGAAAGGGGGGCGGGATAGCCCAGTGACAAGAGCATTGCTCTCTGGTCTGATTTGATTTGATTTATTCTTTTATATCGAGGATAATGGGATAAGCACTCTTGTGCTTTTTTACATCCAGTCCCCGTGTGTATGCAGTTTTGCAAATGTCATCTGTTCCCACCGGCACACGATGGCCTACTCTTACGAAAACGGAACAGGATTTAACGTGTGCGCAAGATGTTCTGCGTGCGTTCGCACACAGGGACTCGGTTTAAAGTCTCATCTGAAGGACTTTTGGGGAGAGTGGAGTCAGCACTGATGTTAACTCCAGGAGGAAATCTCCTCGACCGGACTCGAACCCGGGTCTTCAAATTGCCAGCGCAATGTTCTGACCACTAGGCTATCCGTCCCCCTTGGGGAAAATCCTGAATATAGCCATCACTGAGGCACCGGTTCAGGGGATTTTTTTCCCCAGGAGTTGACATCACTACTGACTCCATTTCTTCAAAGTCCTTCGGATGACTGTAAATTGAGGTCCTTGTGCGTGAATGCACGCAAAAACATCACGTTAATGAAATTCCGTTCCTCCTTTCGAATGACTTGGTCTAGGTGTGTCAGTAGGAACAATGACACCTTTAAAAAAAAGTATGTCCACTGGTGTTGTGTTTAGACGTCTCCGGATTCATGATGCGACGACCATAATAGTGGGCAAAAACGGTCTCATATGCAAAAATCTCTCCATCGGTGAACCTCATAGCTCTAGCCGAGCAGATCAAAAAAAAACCCTGATTGTTTAACTGTTATAGTACAAACAATGGTTGTGGGTGCTTGTTTTACAAAAGTGAAGAAACTTGTTGCTGACAGGTCGTCAGGAGAAAACTGAAAACGATCATCATAACTAATAATGAGCATTGCTTGTATCCCTACGCTGATGACTGCGCGGAGAGATATCGTGGTGAGGGGGCTAAAGGTACAAAGGTAATGAATGGTGTCCCTTAACTGTGGTTGTAGGGGAGCGAGGCATCAGAGATCTCAGCTTCTCTAGGTGCCAGCATACTGAGGGCGGCGCCCATCTCCTCTCCCTAGTTGCTTTACCTTCCCTGTCCCTTAAAAAGGGCCCCCTACCCATTTTCAGCTGGGGGAAACTGGGGGACTGTACTAAAACCCAAAACGCCAAACGGGCACCCATTCCAATTGGGAACCACAAATCGATTCTGCTTAACATTGGGTGGGGGGAAAGCGAGCGGGTCTGACCATTGAAACTATCTCATCCCCTATGAAAAAACCACAACCGCCAAAAAAAAAAAACCCCAAACAAACAAACAAAAAACAAAGGTTTTGCTAAAAAAAATTTTAAAATTAATACCCCCAGACCTTTTTCAATCGCTGCGTTTTGAATCCGGGATATCCCTTTTTTGAAGACAATACATGTTTTTTTTTTTTTGAATGCAAAAGAAAAGAGAGTATTTTTCTTGAGTGATATTTGAAATAAGGAGAAAATGGGGGGGGGGGGGGGGGGGGGGGGGAAATTCAAGGTAAAAGAAGGGTGTGGTGGAAGGGGGGGAGGAAATTTATCTGAAGGAGGCCCCGAAGGGGTGTTTACTCCTTTTCCCTCTCTCTCTCTTTTTCTCCCCTCCCCTCTCCTCCCCCCTCCCTCTCTCCCTCTCCCCTTTTTCCCCTCTCTTTTCCCCTCTCTTCCCCCCCCCTCTCTCCCTCCCCCTCTCTCTCCCTCTTTCCCCTCTCTTTTCTCTTCCTTTTCTCTTTTCCCTTTCTCACCTCTCCCCCCTTTCCCCGCTTACTCCCCTCCTCTCCCTTCTCCCTCTTATCCTCTTTTCCTCCTCTCCCCCCTCTCCCCTCTCTTTTTCCCCCCTCCTCTCCCCAAAACCCCCCCCCCTCCCCCACTCCCCCCCTTTCCCCCCAACCCCCCCTCCCCCTCTCCTTCCCTTTCCCCCCTCTCCTTCTCTCCTTTTCTTCCTCTCTCTCTCTCTCCCCCTTCCCCCCCTCTCTCCTCCTCCTCTCTCTCTTTTCCCCCTCCTTTTCCCCCCTCCCTCCCTCTCCCCCCTCTCTCTCTTTTCTCCT
>JASPKP010000622.1:0-5000 GCA_030674155.1 Stramonita haemastoma
AAAGTATATGCATATAGTAACAGCCCTCTCAAGGGGCTGTGGACCCTGTTACCGTGCAAAAAGTCAGGGTAGGACGGGTCTCAAACCGTGTAATTATCTTCAGCCAGAGCAGGCTTTTACATTACAATTAATTTGTACCCTATTTTTAAAAGGAGCGGAAAAATTCTCCGAAGTTGGAGTCTAGCTGCCTATATAGCGAGTTAACATGAGAAGTGTCATAGACCCCAACTTTTTCCATCCAGCGGTGTAGTGCAGCCACTGTGACTCTCAGGAGTGAAGTAGGGAGACAGAGTGCTTATTTCCGAGAGACTCACATTGTGTTAGCCTGTAGAACGCCCAACAAAGATAAATGTGACTGTTTCACTAAGTAAGTAAAGGTAAAGGTGTTCCATAAACTATGCGGTCATTGGGAATCGAGGCATCACAGACCTCAGCTTCTCCAGGGACCAGCATATTGAGGGCAGCACCCATCTCCCTCTCTCCCTCGTTGATATACCCTCCCTGACCCTTAAGAGCGCTGGCACCCATTTACAGCTGAGGTGAACCGGGGGAACTGTACTGAAACCAAGATACGCAAACGGCCACCCATCTAGTTGGTAACCACGCTCAATGCTGCTTAACCACCGGATGAAAAAAGTAACTCAATGCTTATTCAATGTACCATCTGAGAATATATAAATTTGACTTTGGCTTTGACTTAACTTGGGAAAAAGCAAGTGCTCTGACCACTAAGCTACCCTGTCCCAACTGAGGCACTAGTAAGCCATAAAAATAACTTGTGTGTCCACTCACATGTCGGCCCCACTTGAGGCTGACAGCCAAGATAAAGGGTGGGAGCTGATTACAGCCAGCCCTCAATCATTTGTCCTTGTCCCGTCTCCTGCCTTCAGCTTTTTAGGAAGTGGTTCGGTACATTTGTGTCCACGCATACATACACAAAGTAATTATGCATGGTTGTTTGAATGCGCGATCGCCCTCGTGCACGCTCGCACGTGTGTGTACATACACACAGACACATACATTCATACACACAAACACACACATACACACTTACACATACAGCCACACATACATATACACACACAAACACACAAACACACATAATTATATACATACATACATACACACGCTCAGACACACACGCATAACACACACACACACACAAACACACACACGCACACATGCACACACATATACACACACACTCAATCACACCCACGCATGTACACACATTACAATGAAACACACACAGATATAATTATGAATATATATAAGGATTATATATTTTATGAATATATATATAATCTGTATATATATATATGTATATATATATATATATATATATATATATATATATATATATATATATATATATATATGTATGTATATATACATATGGGCCATAACAAAAAAAGAGACAAAATAGCTGACAACGTATCTAGACAAAAAAAAACAAGAAAAGGAAAAAATAGAGGATAAAAGATTGATAGACATCAAGTCTGCCAGGGTTTATCCAGACAAGCAAACACATCACTGAAAACCCCTGTTGTAGTGAGGCTAACACTGTCACGCCTGACAGACTTAGTCACCACCTGACAGTGTGACACCTCCTGTGGTAAGCATTGGAGCACTGTGTCACACACATACACCACGCACGCACGCGCGCGCGCGCGCACACACATACACACACACCAAGAACACACAGACATACACACACACACACAGAATGAGGTCACACACACGTACACACACACACATTGAGGTCACATGGACACACACACACACACACTGTGGTCACACACATACACACATACGCACACATATGCACACACACACGCATACACACACGCACACACGCACACACACACACACACACCACACACACACACACACACACACAAACAAACACTCTCTCTCTCTCTCTCTCTCTCTCTCTCTCTCTCTCTCTCTCTTACACACACACACACACACACACACACACACACACACACACACACAAACAAACACACACACACACACACACACACACACACACACACACACACACACACACACACACACACACACACTGAGGTCACAAACTTCTTCTTCTTTTCTCATGACCGGGATGGTCGTGGAGGAGACATGAGAGACGATACACAAACATAGACACATAAACTGTGATCACACACGCACAAAACACACACACACACACATACACAACACACCCTATACAAACACACACACACACACAACAAGAACACACACATACATATACACAAACACACACACTCACACACATACATACACAGAATGAGGTCACACACACATACACACATATACACACACACATACACACACACACATACACACACACACTAACACACACACACACACACACACACACACACACACACACACACACACACACACACACACACACACAACACACACACACACACACACTGAAGGAACGACACGGTTGACAGGTTGATTCAAGACTGCTTCAATACCGCCTGGCACTCTATGCTCTTTCTCACCTCTTGAGTTTGAAAAATAGTTTCAAACTGAAACATTAAAAAAAAAAGATTTGAAAAAGTATACCTGCTGCACAGGTCTGTGCTGTCAATCAGTATTTCAGTGTGTGTGTGTGTGTTTGTGTGTGTGTGTGTGTGTGTGTGTGTGTGTGTGTGTGTGTGTGTGTGTGTGTGTGTGTGTGTGTGTGTGTGTGTGTGTGTGTGCTCTATGTGTGTAAGGCTGATTTCTGTGTGTGTGTTGTGTGTGTGTGTGTGTGTGTGTGTGTGTGTGTCTGTTGTGTGTGTGTGTGTGTGTGTGTGTGTGTGTGTGTGCGCGCGCGCTCTATATGTGTGGGCTCTATGTGTGTAAGGCTGATTTCTCTATGTGTGTGTGTGTGTGTGTGTGTGTGTGTGTGTGTGTGTGTGTTGTTGTGTGTGTGTGTGTGTGTGTGTGTGTGTGTGTGTGTGTTTGCGTGTGTGTTAGTTAAGTTCTTTTATATCGAGGATAATGGAATAAGCATTCATGTGTTTTTTTTCATCCAGTCTCCGTGTGTATGCTTTTTTGGAAATCTTGTCATCTGTTCCCACCGGCACACAATGGCCTACTCTTACGAAAAGTGGAACAGGGTTTAACGTGTGCGCAAGATGTTCAGCGTGCGTTCGCACACGGGGCCTCGGTTTACAGTCTCATCCGAAAGACTTTTGGGGAGAGTGGAGTCAACACTGATGTCAACTCCAGGGGAAAACCCCCTCCAACGGGAATCGAACTCTGTATGTGTGTGTTTGTGTGTGTGTATGTGTGAGTGTATGTGTCTGTGTGTCTGTGTGTGTGTCTGTGTGTATGTGGTGTATATATCTGTGGATATCAGTGTTTGTTTATTTTGATGACAGTAGAATATGCATTCAAACGCTTTTTTTCCATCCATTACCCGTGTGTATGCAGTTTTTATAATGTTGTCATCGGTTGCCCCCGGCACATATTGGCCTGCTCCTCCGAAAAACGGAGCCGGTTTTAATGTATGCGCAAGATATTCTGCATGCGTTCGCACACGAGGCCTCGGCTTATAGTCACATCCGGAGGACTGTGTGTTGTGTGTGTGTGTGTGTGTGTGTGTGTGTGTGTGTGTGTGTGTGTGTGTGTGTGTGTGTGTGTGTGTGTGTGTGTATGTGTGTGTATGTGTATGTGTGTGTGTGTGTGTGTGTGTGTGTGTGTGTGTCTGCGCGTCTGAGTCCGCGCGCACTGTGTGTATTTATTGCATTTTGTGAATAAAATAGATATTCTACTTTCTTGCATGTGTTTCTATTTCTGTCTGCAGATGTCTTTTTTATTCGGAGTACGATAAAACCATACTGTACAAGGGTCACAATATCCCCAAAGGCTTAAAGCGTCCTACCTGGGTTTGTGGCCACCCCCGAGACGCCAATTAAAAGGGGTTTTCCCCTGGAGTTAACATCAGATAAACCGGGGACGGGATAGCTCAGTGGTCAGTCCGCTCGCTTTCCCCCAGAAGGTTAAGCAGCGTCGAGCGTGGTTACCAAGTGGATGGGTGACCGTTTGCGCGCCTTGGATTCGGTATAGTTCCCCCAGTTCACCCAGCTGTAAATGGGTACCTTCCCTCTTTAGGGTCAGGGAAGGTAAAGCAGCGAGGGAGAGGAGATGGGTGCTGTCCTCAATATGCTGACCCCTAGAGAAGCTGAGATCTCTGATGTCTTGCTCACCTACGACCAGATAGGTTATGGGACATCGAGACCTTTACCTTTACCTTTTTACCTTACCTTACCTACTCCACTCCCCTGATAGTCCAGTTTTGTTGTTTTATGTGTGTGTGTGTGTGTGTTTGGAGTTGTGTAGTATGTGCTGTTGCTGATGTTGTTTTTGTTTTGTTTTTTAAGTTTGTGTTTGTTCTTTTTTTGCTTATTGTTTTTTTCAGGTTTAGCTTTCACTCATTCACCTCAGACTGATGAAACCAAATCGTATCGTGACCACATTGACATTTGTGACGCTCCACCACGAAATGAGTCGCTTAGCACATTACCCAATTTTGCGCTAGGAGCCTTTAAAGGCAGGTGGGGGTCAAGTTGTCAATTTTGAGATTTTGATTGATTATTAAACTAGATCTGTTTATTTACCTTATAATGAAATATCAAGGAATAATTTTTATTCCGTTTGCTTTTAAATGTGTTTTGAAAATACCAAAGCACTCATTCTGACAACCTGTTACTAAAATAAACTTGCCCATTTCTCATTTTGTCCCATCCTGCAGTCTATCATTTCAATTTGTAATAATGTTGCACAGAATTGTCCGATTTTCAATCTGTTTTTTGTATTTGATAGCCACTTTGTTGCACATTAATAACATGGCAATAACTTAAAATTGACCTCAGGTGCACTCCGTCTCATTTTGTGGTGGAGCGTCACATTTATGTTGTATGAAATTCACATCCCATGTCCAAATCATGTATACGATCAAAATGAGAGGGATGCATTTTTTCTTTGTTCTAGCA
>JASPKP010000622.1:15000-17500 GCA_030674155.1 Stramonita haemastoma
TCCATATAGCTTTTTTGTCACTCCCCCTCTGTCTCTCTGTCTCTGTCTCTCTGCCTCTGTCTCTCTCTCCCTCTTTCTATCCATCTACTTATATATATATATATATATATATATATATATATATATATATATATATATATAAAATATATATATATATATATTATAAGGAGATGTTAAGGAGAGGTGGTACCTTTGTAAACCTGGCAGTAGCATCCCTCGGGATGGACGGGAGCACTGGTCCTCACTTGGCACTCAACTCTCACTTCTGGGTCCGGGTCCTTAACCCACCCACACCCCGGTAACCGCTTCTACTGGCGGGCGAAACGTTGTGAGGGGCTGGTGCATTCTTAATCACCAGTAGGAGTCTTGGAGAGGAGATGGGCGCCACCAAGCTTCCTCAAGCCCACTGCAAGGACATGATGAGAAAAGCAAAACAGAAACACATGCCGGATCGGTCGAGGCCCGGATCAACAACGACCGCGCTACCCACTGCAAGCCTCCAGGGTGGGAGTGACAAGTGTGCCACTGGAGCAGAACCAACCCTAAAGCTTCCAGCTAAAGGGGTAACCATTGGTACATGGAATGTTAGGACTCTGTACCAAACAGGAAGAGTACAGGAACTCACACATGAATTACAGAGGTATAAATGGGACATCATTGGGCTTGCGGAAGTCAGATGGATTGGCTTCGGAGAAACAAACACGCAAGACGGCCACAAGATATGGTACAGTGGAGATGAGAAACTACACCAACACGGAGTAGGCTTCATTGTCAGGAAAGAGATTGTGTCAAGCATCATCAACTGCACACCAATATCCAGCAGACTCGTCTCAATCAGAGTCTCTGCAAAACCCCAGAATCTCACCATCATCCAAGTGTATGCTCCAACATCTGACTACGATGATGACCAGATAGAAGAATTCTATGAAGAACTTGAAAACGTCATCTCCAAAACGCCCAAAAAAGACATCCTTATTGTGGAAGGCGATTGGAATGCTAAGGTGGGACCTGATGCCTATGACACCTGGGCAGGAACCACAGGACGCTTTGGACTGGAGAAACAAATGACAGAGGACAGCGGCTGCTGGAATTCGCAAAGAAGCACAAACTAACTCTGGCTAACACACTCCACCCTCACAAGCCATCTAGAACATCAACCTGGCACTCACCAAATGGTCTGATTCATAATCAAATTGATTACATTCTGTCACCCCAAAGATTCAAATCCAGCATAAACAAGGCAAATACAAGAACATTCCCAGGAGCTGACATTGGCAGTGACCACGACCTTGTACTTTCCACCATCAGGCTGAAACTGAAAGCAAAACAACAGCCAAAAAGCCCACGCATAAGATTCGACCTGGAAAAACTCAAAGACCCAACAGTGGTTGAGATCTTCCAAGCCAACATTGGAGGAAAGTTCGCCGCACTCACAGCCATTGACAATGATGTGAACACACTAGCCAACAACATCAAAGAAGTGCTAACGACAGCAGCAGAAGAAACATTAGGCAGAAGCAGAACAAAGAAACAACCCTGGGTGACAAATGAGGTTCTTGACCTCTGCGACAAAAGAAGAGAACTTAAGAGGCAAAAGTTCACAAGTCAAGAAGCCAACAACAAGTACATGGATAGCCACAGAGAAGTGAGGAAAAAGATGAGAGAAGCCAAAGAAGCGTGGATAGAAGAACAATGCAACAACATCGAAGATGGAATGGCCAAGGGAAACAGCAAAACAGCTTACAACACTCTGAAAGCACTAACTAAAACCACACAGCCTAAAGCCTCTGTTATTGAAGACAAAGAAGGAAATCTTTTAACGGAAAACAATGCCATCCTCCAACGCTGGACAGAATACTGTGAGGGATTGTATAACTACCCACTACGCCCAGATACCAACATAGTTTCCAACAAACCCCCTGAACACCAAGATAAAGACCCACCAATACTAAGGTGTGAAGTAGACACAGCTATTAAACAATTGAAGAAGGGGAAGTCCCCTGGAATCGATAACATCCCAGCTGAACTAATAAAAAATGGAGGGAATGAAACAGCAAGGCGATTCACAGATCTTTGTCAGAAGATCCACGACACCAAAGAATGGCCAAAAGAATGGACACAGTCTCTTGTAATACCCCTGCCAAAGAAAGGAAACCTCAAGCAATGTCAGAACTACAGAACCATCAGTCTCATAAGCCATCCTAGCAAGATCATGCTGCAGGTAGTCCTCAACAGACTGAAAAACCAAGCAGAAAAACTCCTGGCAGAAGAACAAGCGGGCTTTAGACCAAAACGCAGCACAATGGAACAAATTTTCAACCTGAGAATTCTGATAGAGAAGCATCTCCAACACCAAAAAGACTTGTACCACAATTTTATAGACTGCAAAAAGGCCTTTGACAGGGTATGGCATGACGGCCTCTGGCAAGTACTCAGGCACTTCAACATCGACAACTGCCTAATTGAAGTCATCAAGGCTCTGTACGAGAATGCAAGAAGT
>JASPKP010000622.1:22500-30000 GCA_030674155.1 Stramonita haemastoma
GTGTAATTGACCTTTAGTTCCTTATAATTATATTCTGTTGGCGTTTCTACTTTAAGGACATATTAGTATACCTTCTTTTTTAATCGTAGTGTTGAAGCTCACCACGTCAGAAAGTTCTGTCTTAAGGTGATGTACAACACAATCATGTACAGCCCTTGTTAGTGAAACACCTAACAAAACCTTTGGGTCTCAGAGAATATTTTGAAAAACTTCTGATTTATATTCCTCTGATCCTGAATAGATAGATAGATAGATAGATAGAGAGAGAGAGTAGATAGAAGAGAGAGAGAGAAATAGATAGATAGATAGATAGATAGATAGATAGATAGATAAATAGATAGATAGATAGATAGATAGATAGATAGATAGATAGATAGATAGATAGATAGATAGATAGATAGATAGATAGATAGATAGATAGATAGATAGATAGATAGATAGATAGATAGATTGATTGATTGATTTTAGGTGGCTTATCTTTTTTTCTCTCTTTCACTTTTTTTTTTTTTTTGGGGGGGGGGGGGGGGGGGGAGGCAGTGGAATATGGTCATGTTTTTTTTTCTTTCTTTTTTTTACTATGTTTTATTTGCAAAATATCAAACGAGAGCTGATCACTAATTGTAAACTGTATTCCTTTTCTAGGAATGCTTTTTGTTTTTTTTCTCTTTTGCACACAGAACTGCAAAGGTTTTCGTAATATTTTTAATTCCATCATGAACTACCCTTTAGTGTGAAAATAATTTTAAAGGGTTGTTGAACTGTTAAAAAAAAGCTCTTTTTAATATTGTTCTAAAATGCAAAAAGTTCCGGAACTAAAGACGTGCGTCATTCATGTATAATAAAAATAAAGAGTTTGTGTGGATTTAAATGGAAACAGTGCCATTGTAGTATTGAATTATGTGGATTCACATGGAAACAGTGCCATTGTAGTATTGAATTATGTGGATTCACATGGGAAACAGTGCCATTGTAGTATTGAATTATGTGGATTCACATGGAAACAGTGCCTTTGTAGTACTGAATTATGTGGATTCACATGGAAACAGTGCCATTGTAGTATTGAATTCTGTGGATTCACATGGAAACAGTGCCATTGTAGTATTGAATTATGTGGATTCACATGGAAACAGTGCCATTGTTATTATTGAGTTCTGTGGATTTACATGAAACATGAGCATTGTGTTATTGAATTGTGTGGATCCACATAAAGCATGAGCATTGTATTATTGAATTGTGTGGATTTACACACACACATACACATACACACACATACACACATACACACTACACAACACACGTGCACACACACATACACACACAAAAAAACAAGCACACACACACGTGCACACACACAACACACAAACACACACAACACACACAAACACACAACACACACACACACACACACACACACACACACACACACACACACACACACACACCACACACAACACACACACACAACACACAAACACACAAACACACACACACACACACACCACACACACACAACACACACACACAACACACACACACACACACACACAAACACACACACCGACAGGAAGCCTTAGCTAATAAAGCGCCACATGAACATGTCAATTAGATTGTTGCTTTCTAAATTTGAAACAAAACTAAAAAATAAGACGAAGAAAGTATAAAATCGTTAAAAACAGGCACTACTAACATAATTATTCTGTGTGTTTTCTTCAGGTTAGTTTTCTGTTGTCAGTTCAAGATCAAAGAGCAAAGTGCAATCCTGTCTTTGTACATTTCTGAAGTCTGATGGGGGGGTTCTGTGTATGTAACAGGTTAGGAGTGGTTCTGTATATGTAATATGTAAGAGAGTGTGTCTGTATTTGTAACATGTTAGAAAGTGTGTCTATATCTGTAACATTGAAAGAGAGTGTGTCTGTATTTGTAAATGTTAGAAAGCGTGTCTATATCTGTAATGAAAGAGAGTGTGTCTGTATTTGTAACATGTTAGAAAGTGTGTCTATATCTGTAACATGAAAGAGTGTGTGTCTGTATTTGTAAACTGTTAAGAAAGTGTGTTCTATATCTGTAACATGAAAGAGTGGTCTGTATTTGTAACATGTTAGAAAGTGTGTCTATATCTGTAACATGAAAGAGTGTGTCTGTATTTGTAACATGTTAGAAAGTGTGTCTATATCTGTAACTGTCGAGAGTGTGGTCTGTATATGTAATATGTTAGGGAGTGTGTCTGTGTAACAGTTAGGGAGTGGGTCTGAATATGTAAAGGTTAGGGGAGTGGGTTCTGTATAATTATGTACATGTTAGGGAGTGGGTCTGTTTAAATATGTACATGTAAGGGAGTGTGGTCTGTATGATTTTGTAACATGTTAGGGAGTGGATCTGTATAATTTTGTAAACGGATATCGAGTGGGTCTGTATAATTAATGTAAAAGGTTAGGGAGTGGGTCTGTATAATTATATAACAGATTAGGGAGTGGCCTGTGTATGTAAGGTAAGGGAGTGGGTCTTTTATAATTTTTGTTACGGATAAGGAGTGGGTCTGATAATTATGTAACGGTCTAGGAGTGGGTCTGTATAATTATAAAAACAAAATTAGGGAGTGGGCCTGTGTATGTAAGGAAAAGGGAGTGGGTCTGTAAATTATGTAAACAGGATAGGGAGTGGGTCTGTATAATTACGTAACAGTTAGGAAGGGGTCGTTAATTATGTAGCATGTAAGGAGTGGGTCTGTATAACAAATGTAAAGGTCAGGGAGTGTGTAGCTTTAGAGGTAAGAACATTGGACAAATGATTTGAAAAATACACGGGATGTGGGTCTTTCCGACTGCTACAGGGGGCCATTTTTTCTTGCTCTAACGCTGATTTTAAGTGTAAAAATTTAAAATTTACAGGTGTGTCCGTAACTTTCCGGCCATTAAGGAGCGAGGTTTCAGAGCCTCATTCTTAGGGCGCTCGCATTCAAAAGGGTGGCTCCCTTTGTATTCCCCTTTTTTGCTTTGCCTTCCCTGTCCCTAGGGGCAGGTAGCCACTCCGATTTACAAGTAGGTTTGAAACTATGGAACTGTATTAAAACACAAAAGGGGGCAAAGGGTGATTCTTTAACTCGGGCAAAAAAACGCCTGAAAGCTGCTTAACCTTAGCTTGGGGAGAGAAGTGTTCTGACCATTGCGCTGTCCCTTCTCCAGGGCCAAGATTTTTTTTGTTTATTTATTTTTCATTTTATCCCACTTTATGTAACAGCAGATTTCTCTCCGAAAAAATTGGGGGCGGGCTCTCCATGGGGGGGGGAGGGCATCCCCGCAAGTCCCAGGTCTGCCTTTAATTTTATTTTCCTGTCTGCGACGTATTTGTTTCCCTTTAAAGAGGGGGCTGTTTTTCAGAATTTTGCCAGGGAAAACCCCCTTGGTTGCCGTGGGTTCTTTTACGTGCAAAAAATAATGATGTGTAAAACACGGGACCTCGGGCTTACTGCCTCTTCTGCAAGACTACCCACCCGGGACCACCCTCATAGTCTAATGGATGGGGGATAAGTTTCGGGCCCAAACGGGATTAAAACCACACATTTTCGCCCTGGATGTTTTGCTTTCTAGGCAAGGGGGGCATCCCCCTCCTAGACCACCGACCCCATATTGTATTTCCTTTACATGTTGTTTACTGGTCCTGAAGCCCCTTGGGTGTAAACTATAAACCGAGGGCCCCGGTGTGCGAATGCACGCAGAACATCTTGCGCAACATTTTAAAATCCTGTTCCGCTTTTCGTTTTTAGAGTGGGGCCAGTTGTTGGGCCGTGTGCCGGTGGGAACGGGAGGGACAAGATTGAAAAAAACTGCATACAAATGGTGACTGGTTTTAAAAAAGCACATGAGTGGTATTCCATTATCTCGATATAAAAACAGAAAAAATTTGATACATAGAATATGAGGGAGGCAGGTCGGCCAGGTGGTTAGGCGCTGACTGGCCATGTGAGGGTCGGGAAGGAGCCCGGGTTTGAGCCTCCATCAAGTCCATTGAAGGTGTTTTTCCTTTGGAGTTCCGTTCCCTGAAACACCTTGGGGATGGAGTAGTGTAATGCTGCCCGTTTATGATGCACGCAAAAACATTTTGCACACCCCACTAAAAATCGTTTTGCTTTTTTTTGATCAATAGGCCATATTATGTGCAGGTAAGAAGGGATGACTTTTATATATTAATATCATATCTATATCTATATATTATATATATATATATGCTTTTACATTATATATCCCCCCACTTTTTATCGATATTTATCTATATTTTATATCTATAAATAAAATATATCTATATATCTATATTTATAAAATCAAAAATTTTATCTTTTATTTTTTATTTATCTATACAATCTTAAAATATCATATTATATCTATCTATATATTTTCTCCTTTTATATATATATCATATTTTTATATTTTACATATACTTTTTATTATTCATACACATGGTGTTGGTTTATTTATTCCCCATTCCCCAAAGGGGCAGAATGGGGGAAAACCCCATCTAATGGGAAAAATCACCCCCCCACACACACACACACAAAACTCACCATTGGTAAACTTTCGATTTTTTAGCCCAGAAACCCCAAAAAAACAAAAAAAAACCCAAAAAAAGATCAAAATGAGTAAAATTTTCTTTTTCCAAAAAATTGAATTTTATTGTGATAATTTTTATACTGTAGACTCTGGCTGTATTACTACTTTGTTCCAGTAGTTTTTGGGAGTGTAATAAGTATCAAATCCCCCCCTCTGAGCTGTATTTAGAGCTTTTCGGGGGATCCTAAAAATACTCGGGGATACAGCTTAAAGTTGCACTGAATTCCCCCAGACTGTCATTTCATTATATGTGTAGAATGAAAAAAATGTCAATATCGGATTTTTTGTTGTTTTTTCTTACATTTTGTGTCTTCCCCCTGCGGGGCCTTCGAGATTCACCAAAGGGGAGATTCTGGTATGAGATTTTAAAATTTTCCCCCCCCATTAAGGTAGCGGCATTCTGTGTTCAGGGGATAGTGTCTAAACACGGGGATCTGTGTGCATCCGTTTTTTTTTTCGATTGTCCCCTTCCCCTTATACTCAAGGGGGGACTTTTCCGAAAAAAAGGGGAAAAAGGTTTGTATGTGTTGGGAAAAATTTCCCCCGTATATTTTCAAAAGGGCATCATTTAAAAGGCCCCCATCCGAAATTTTTTTTTTTGGGGGGAAGGGGGGTCATTTTCTGATTTTAAAAAAAAGGGTTGGTTAATACACTAAAAAAGGGGTCCCCCTGAAAAGGGTTTGTTTTCCCCGGCCTTTGATCCCGAGGGTAACGCTCTGGCAACTGGGTACCCCGCCCCCAAAGATTATTTTTAAAACTGGGAAAAAGAAAAAAATTTTTCTTTGGTCAGGATACAACTCAAAACAATGAAAAAATCAACAGCCTTTTCTCCATTCCAATAGTCTCCTCCCCCGTTCCAGTCCCCAAAACCGCATCAATCACAGCACCAACCCCTACCTTTTTCCACACCTTAAACACTTTTTCTACATGTTTTGGGGTTTTGGGGGAAAATCTCCCTCCTCCCCCTCTCGACTTATCTGCAGCTTTGGGGAAACTATCCCCCTTTCAATTCTTCTCTCCTGTTTTTTAAAAACGGTTTAAAAGGGGCACTGCCCTCCCCGGGGTTTAGTTCGTACCTTAAAACCCCTTTTTCCAAATGTGGCGTAAACAAGATTCTTCCCCACACCAACCAAAACAAAAATTGGGGGAAGTCCCTCTGGGTTTTGGGGTTCTGGCCCCCTTTTTTTTTTTCCTCTTTACTCCCCCCCTGTAACATTTTTTTTAAAACCGTCATCAGTTAAAAACCTTTTCATTTTATGCAGACGACTCTCAGTTTAAAGGGGCAGTTTTTACACCTAAAAATTTCCCCCCTTCTCACTTGGGGAAAAATATGTCCTATCCCTTTAAAAGTTTTAAAAAAAACTGGTTGATAAGAACAATTTAAAAAATTTAAAACCCCCAAGAGGGGGACCAAAAAAAAAAGGGGCCCCTTATCAAAAACTTCAAAAAAATTTCGGCAATACGTCAGTCCCTAAAACCCAGCCCCGGGTAAAATATCTAGGAGTCGTTATTGACAACCACTCTCCATGAAAAAAAAATTTTTCTTCCCCCGGCCCTTTTTCAGTTTTTGCTACTATCAATACGGCGTTTTAGTGCAATTCGGAAAAAACCTGTCCCTTTTTGCAAAATCCACACTAGTCACCTCTTTTTTTCTTTCGGGGAGGGTTTTTTGCAACTCTCTTTTGGGGGTTCTGCCAGCCATCTTTCCCTCCTCCAATTTTAAAAAAAACTCTGCAGCGGGGAGGGGCCCCAAGAAAGAAAAAATCTGAGACACCCCCCCTCTATTGCAATCCTCCCTGGCTCTTTAAAACCACAGGGGAAAAAAACCCCAAAAAGATCGTCCCCTTTTTATAAATGTCCCCCCCAAAACAGCACCCTTTTACCTCTGTGGTGCCCCCTTTATGTACACACCTTCTGTTCCCTCCCCCCCGGGCAGTCCTATCCTTAAAAATCCTTTTATTCAACCTATCTACCGTTGGCCCCCGGGGTTTTTTCTTATTTCTGGCCCCCTCAATCTGGAATGACCCTTCTCTCCCTTTGGCAAAAGCCTACATTGCACTTTTTAAATCCAACCCCCAAAAAAAAATTTTTTTTAAACCTAAGATTTTTGCCTTTTCTTTCATTCTTATTTGGGGCCCCACCCCTTTAAAAATTTTAAAATTCCCCCCTTACCTGTTAAAATGTTTAACCCCCATAAGTTGTGTGTTGTGTATGTGTGTGTGGTGGTGTGGGGGGTGTGTGTGTGTGTGTGTGTGTGGTTTTTTGTGTGTGTTTTTTGTGGTGTGCGGGGGGCGCGGGCCCCGTGTGTGCTTTTTTTAAATTTGGGTAGAATTATTTTTTTTCATTGGTTGGGTTTTTTTTTGTGAGGGCGAAAAGCAAGGGCTTGATTTTTGTTTTTTAAAAAATAGGCTATGTAAATTTCCCCCGTATTATTATTAAAAATTTTTCTGTGGGTTTTGTGACCACATAATTTTTTTTCCCCCGTTTTTGCTGTAAGCATTAAGTACTTTTTCCCCGCCCCAATTTTGTGTTTAAAATGTCCCCAAAAGACAAAACTGAAAAAAAAACATTTTCCAGTTGAAGCACTAAATTTTTCCCCAAAAAAAAGGCAGCAAAATCCCCAAAACCGCAGATACCTGTAGCCATTGTACTGACTGTCAACCTTATTACAGGGGGCTTTAAGTATCATGTTTTTTGAGTCTAAATTTTCCCCGGTTTTTTGTCCCCTTCTGCCTCTTTTTTGCAAATTTTAAAAAATTTTGGGGAATGAATGGTGAGATCTACTGGGAAAAACATTTTTCAAGAAAACAATCCAGTAATTCTGAAGCTCGTATTTTAGATTTTTTTTTTTTTTTTGGACTAAAAAAATTTTTTTTAAATAATTTAAAAAAAAAGC
>JASPKP010006224.1:0-2500 GCA_030674155.1 Stramonita haemastoma
CTCCCTCCTGACCCCCCCCACCCCTCCCCCCACCCACCCCGACCCCCACCCCTTCCCCTCCCTCCTGACCCCCCCACCCCCCCACCCCCCCACCCCCCTGACCCCCCCCACCCCCTCATCCCTTCCCCTCCCTCCTGACCCCCCACCCCTTCCCCCACCCTTCCCCCACCCTTCCCCCCTCTCCCCTCCTCCTCCCCACCCTCTCTTTCCCTCCCTCCCCTCCCTCCCCCCTTCCCTCCCTCCCCACCCTCCAACCCCTCCCTCCCCCCTACCTCTAACCCCTCCCTCCCTCCCCCCTACCTACCCTCCCCTCTCTCCCTCCAACCCCTCCCTCCTTCCCTATGCTTCTCCCTAGCACAAACATGGGAAGATAGACAACACATCACTCCTAAGCTCGAAGCATTAGAAGTTAGGGGCAGATCCACCTACAGATCTGCAGTCCCTACCTCAAAGCTTAACTTGTTGTTATCAAAGTTTTAAAACCTATATATTAGACTAACAAGTCCACAATTTAAAGATGTCCTTTTCTATATCTCCTCAGAATTTGAAAATAAAAGCTTACTTTTAAACATTTTTGTCCACCACACCCTCATTTCAGATAGCTAAGCAGCACAGTCTACAAATTTGCGTAAGAATTTATGCTTCATTTCCATTACATACACACTTTTCTCTGGAATTTTCAGCGACTTCAAACAATAAAAAGGAATCTCACTCTTTATAATAGCCATTGAAGGGGAGGTAATATTGCCTTAAAAATGTTTTATCAGGCAGTAGAATGTGTCAAAAACTCTAAATACTGTTGAGCAACGTTCATCTGCAGTATAACTTAACTTTCTCTTTCCATTCAAAAATTAAAATGCCATAAAATTTCAACAAAGCATTAAGATTTTACACCCATTTCTCAGTAATCATCAACAGCTTGTTGAAATCGGGCCTAGAAGATCCACCTTATTACCTGTGAAATATGAATTACCACAAGGAACAATACTACGACCACTTCTTTTCTCTATCTCTAATAATAACAACCTACCTCTGCATATTAATGGTTTATGTCAAATATTTGTTGATGATACATCAATTCAATGTAACAACAGTGGTCCAAACCAGCTTGTGAGTGATATGCAGGCAGATATTGATAAACTTATTGAATAGACAGAACTCAAGCATACGTCTCTTATTTCAAACAAAACAAAGTGCATGTTTATAACCACAAAGCAAAAAAGACAGAAATTGCATCCTCCAATGGTGCCACCACAAAATGAGTTCATCACAAACTGACAAACAAATAGCATTAAAACCTCAAAACAGTTTTTAAACTATATCAATTTCTTTAAAATACACAATGCACTCATGTGAATGACAACAAATTAATTTTCAAGAAATACCTGCACATCTTATGAATTTTGAGAGACAGGATAAATTTTCGAGATTTACATATCATCAGCCTTCAAAATTTATAACTGGACAAGGGTTGAAGAAAATGCTGAGGATTAAAATCTTGTTGTAAATTTATAAAGTGGGGACAATCCATCATAAAATAAAATTCATCCCCTAAAACAGATATCTTGTATTTTGAACACATTCTTTATTCCTGTGGTATGTTATGGAAATGTCCATCCTCAATTGGAAGCTTGTGACAACTACAACAAATTTTATAAAAGCGTAAACATATGTATCTGGTAGACAAGTTATATATTTTTCCTTAACAAAATCGATCTTCAAATTTCTAAAATAAACGTGTCTTCTATTATCCCATGGCTCACTTCTCCATTCATTAACAAAATTTTCTATTAAGAAGGCTTTGATATGTGAAATTTTAACTTTGATATGTGAACTTTTAAAAACTTGAAGAAAATTAATACATAAACATAACTGTATCTCCCACAAAGTCAAATCCACTTTGTACTAAGATATTGTTAAAATCATATTTAGCCATGCTGATTGAATCAAGTGTTTGTCAAGTAAATCTATCATCATCTAGTAAACACTTGATGGCAGTTTTTCATACTGGAAGTGGAGCATCTGCATTCAGAAACACACCATTCCAACAGAGACCAAAATCAATGAGGAATATCTGTCCGTTTCTCCATATACTAACCCTCTTAGTCTGAACCCAGATTTGCAGGAATTGAATAATTGCCCCCTCTGAATCCTGATTTGCTAGGATTTACACACAATAGATTTCCATCAGGCTGTGACCATCACTTATTGCTACCACATGTCAAAGCTCTATCAGGCTAGAAGGAGAAACCCTGCTGAGAGTCTGGAAGTAATTATAGCTGCTGGTGTGTACTTAGAAGGAGGAAAAGGCCAGCAAGCATGTGTGCCTGACCTGATTTCGTGATGGAATGCGAAATCTAGGGGCAGTTTGTGTTCCGAGAATCTGAATGCAAGAGGGCTAAAGGAAAACTATATTTCAAAACCTTTGACTGAAACCTATGAAATTATTGCTATATTTTCATATCTCATATGGGGGGGGAGAGGGGAGGGTGGGCGGAGG
>JASPKP010006224.1:10000-14616 GCA_030674155.1 Stramonita haemastoma
GATGTAAAAAAAAGCACAAGAGTGCTTATCCCATTATCCTCGATATAAAAGAATAAAATCAATCTCTCTCTCTCTCTCTCTCTCTCTCTCTCTCTCTCTCTCTCTCTCTCTGTCTCTCTCTCTCTCTCTGTCTCTCTGTCTCTCTGTCTCTGTATCTTCTCTCTCTCTCTCTCTCTCTCTCTCTCTCTCTCTCTCTCTCTCTCTCTTCTCTCTCTCTCTCTCTCTCTCTCTTCTCCTTTCGTCAAATCATTCATTAGACACCGTTAATTCACTGTCAATAGCTTTCATAGCTTTCGGCTATGGCGTTGTGCCCTTGGAAAAGGCACTTTACGGCTATTTTCTCACCCCACCCAGGTGTAAAAGGGGTACCAACCTTGTGTTGGGGGTTAACCTTGTGATAGACTGGCGTCCTATCCAGGGGGGAGTCTATTACTCTCAGTCGCTTAACGCCACAGAAACCGGGATAAGCACCGGCCTGATGAGCCTTAGGCTCGGGACAGACTTTAACTTTTTTTTAAAATTCTAGCCTCAAGATAGACTTAATTGCTGCCTATGATCTTCCTCTGTCCTTTACACCTCACATCTGTCCCTACTTCATTCATTCATCCTTCTCCATCTCCATCACCTTGACTCAGTGCATTCTTCTCTGTCTCTGTCTCTCTCTCTCTAATACACACACATACACACACACGCTCAAAGACACACAGATATATATATATATATATTTATAATGTATATATGTATATTTGTATGATAGAAAAATAGACAATCAGACAGAGAGACAGAGAGACAGACAGAATGATAGATAGATAGATAGATAGATAGATAGATAGATAGATAGATAGATAGATAGATAGATAGATAGATAGATAGATAGATAGATAGATAGATAGATAGATACATACATACATACATACATACATACATACATACATACATACATACATACATACATACATACATACATACATACATACATACATACATACATACATACATACATACATACATACATACATACATACATACATATAGACTGACGGACAGACATACAGACAGACACACAGATAAATACAAGCGCCAGGTAAACAAGTCACAACGGCTCCCACCCTTTTTAACATGATCAATCAATCAAACACTCAATAAAAACAAAACAAACCCTACGCACCCCCCACCCACTGCTAAACCAGACACAATCAAGAACGACCCCCCTCTGTAATATGTACCCAGGACAAAAACCTGATCATCATTATTTTTCAGAGCGAAACCTGAAGTTGTCATGCAGTGCCTCAGTGCAGAACGCTCCCCCCCCCCCCTCTGTAGTTTGTACCCAGGACAGAAACCTGATGATCATCATTATTTTTCAGAGCGAAACCTGAAGCTGTCGTGCAGTGCTTCAGTGCAGAACGCTCACGGAGGCACTGCCCAGGCTGTGGGGCTGACGGTTCAGCAGCAGAAAGACCGCAGAGTCTTCAGGACCTTCCCCCACCTCTCCCCTTACTCCCAATACGCTCATGGCTTTGTGAGTCAGACCAACATTTTTTTGGAAGTTTTTCTTCAGTATGGAATTGATTGATTAAATGATTTATTTATCTATTTATTTATTTGTTTGTTTGTTTGTTTATTTATTTAACTCTTTATTTATTTATTCATTTATACCACTTTATGTCACAGCAGAGTTTTCTGCGTGAAATTTAGGTTGCTCTCTCCAGGGAAGAGCGTGTCACGTCGCCACAAAGTGCAGCGCCTACCCATTTTTTTTTTTCTTTTTCCTGTCTGCAATTGTATTTGTTTCCCTATCAGAGTTGCTTTTTTTTTTTACAGAATTTTGTCAGGGACAACCCCTTTGTTGCCGTGGGTTCTTTTACGTCAGCTAAATAATGATGTGTAGTACACGGGACCTCAGTTTATCGTCTCATCCGATAGACTAGCACCCAGACCACCACTCATGATCTAATGGATGGGGGGAAAGTTTTGGGCCCGAACGGGATTCGAACCACCACACACTCCGACCCAGACTTTTCGCTTTCTAGACAGGCGTGTTACCTCCAGACCACCTATCCACAGATATGTTTCTGTTGTTATGTTCATCTTTACCACTTTGATTTAGTCACGGCAGATGTCTCTGCGTCAACTTCAGGCTGCTCTCCCAGGGAAGAATTTGTCACCCACCACAAGAGCAGTGATATCCATAATTTTTCTTCTTTCTTTCTTCCGTCTCTATGTGTATTTCTTTCCCTATCAGAGTGGCATTTTTTCTACAGAAAGCTTTCCAGGAACAAACTCTCTTATTGCTTTGAGGTTGTTGGGGTTTGTTTGTTTTTTACGTGCGCTGAATGCGTGTTACACACGGGTCCTCGGTTTATCGTCCCATCCAGAAGACTAGCACCCAGACCACCACTCACGGTCTAGTGGATGGTGGAAAAGTTACGGGGGCACAAACTGGGGATCGAGACTGGACCCGGATCAAACCCGGACTTGTTGCTTTCTAGGCGGCAGGTGCGTTACCTCTAGACCACCCATACACATACAACCACCACCACCTCCACTACTTTCTTTGAGTCATGTAGGACGGGAGGACGGGATAGCTCAGTGGTCAGAGCACTCGCTTTCCCCATGCTAAGGTGAAGCAGTACCGAGTGTGGTTACCAAATCAAATCAAATCAAATCAAATTTTTATTTCCAGATGGTACATTTGATAAGCATTGATTTGTTTTTTTTAATCAAGCCATCTATCTAAAGAAAAGAACAAAAAAACAAAGCAGAAAATCCCTAACAAACAACCAAACAAACAAAAAAAGAAAAAAAAAGAAAAAAAAAGGGGGGGGGGGAAACAACAACAGACATTTCACTAACATTAATTAGCTCACGTGATTTCAACAGCGTTAGAAATAAAATATGCTTATAGATAATAAAAGCAACAACAATAACAAACAAAAACACACACACACACCCCAAAAAAGTGGATGTGTGACTGTTTTCTTGTATTAATTATTGGCTTCGCTACGGTCCCCCAATTCACCCAGCTATAAAATTAATGGGTAGCTATCCTCGTAAGGTATGGCAGTGAGGGAGAGGACATACTAGCCCCTTGCAGAAGCTGGGGTCTCTGACGCCTCACTCTTCAACCACCACATAAGTTATAGGAACACGTACCTTCACCTTCATTGCTGTTCCCTAGGACAAGATCCTGGGGAAATCTCCGGAGCCTGAGAAGCGGCTGAACGCCACGCTGATCGTGTTCTCCACCACGGGAGGTCAAGTGAACGTCATCATCACAGAGTCTGGCTTCATCCGTCCACATACCGCCCACCACGGGTGTGACCGTCAAGACTTCGGGCCCGGCCTTCTCCCGCCCAAGTGAGGGAGTGTGTGAGGTTGGGGGTAGGGGGGGGGTGTTTTTTTTGTGTGCGGGGGGGGGTCTATTTTTGTGGGGGGGGGGGTTCTGTTTGTGTGTGTGTAGGGGTGGGGTGTTTCTGTTTGTGTGTGTGGAGGGGGTATTTTTTTAATTTATTCTTTTTTTTAATTTATTCTTTTATATCGAGGATAATGGAATAAGCACTCTTGTTGTGCTTTTTTTTTTTTACATCCAGTTCCCGTGTGTATGCAGTTTTTGTAAATGTCGTTCTGTTCCCATCGGCACACCATGGCCTACTCTTACGACAAGCGGAACAGGATTTAACGTGTGCGCAAGATGTTCTGCGCACGTTCGCACACGGGGCCTCGGTTTAGTCTCATCCGAAGGACGTTTTTTTCGGTTTGTGTGTGGTGGGGGGGTTGTATTTTTCTGTTTGTTGGGGTTGGGGGTTGTTTTTTTTGTTTGTTGTGGGGGGGGGGGGTTGTATTTTTCTCGTTGGTGGGTTGGGGTTTTTATTTTTTTGTGTTTTGGGGGGGGTTTTTGGGGGTTTTTTTTTCGTTTGGTGTGGGGTGGGGGGGGGGGTTGTATTTTTTGTTTGTTGTGGGGTTGGGGGGGGGGGGGTTGTATTTTTGTTTTGTGTGGGGGGGGGGGGGGGTTGTATTTTCTGTTTTTGTGTGGGGTGTGGGGGTTGTATTTTTTTGTTTGTTGTGGTGTGGGGGGTGTATTTTTCTGTTTGTGTGTAGTGTGGGGGGTTTTATTTTTCTGTTTTTGTGTAGTGGGGGGGTTGTATTTTTCTGTTTTTGTGTGGGGTGTGGGTGGGGGGGGTTTTTTCTGTTTGTGTGGGGGGTGGGGGGGTTATTTTTTTTTGTGGTGGGGTTTTTGGGGGTTTTTTTTTTCTGTTTTTTTGGTGGGGTTTTGGGGGGTTGTTAATTTTTTTGTTTGTGTGGGGGTGTGGGGGTTGTATTTTTTGTTTGGTTGTGGTGGGGGGTTGAAATTTTTTTGTTTTTGTGTGGGGTGTGGGGGTTGTATTTTTTTTTGTGTGTGTGTGGGTTGGGGGGGTTTTATTTTTTGTTTTGTGTGGGGGTGTGGGGGGTTTATTTTTCTGTTTGGGTTTTTTTAAAATTTTATTTTTTTGTGTTTTGGGGGGGGGGGGGGTATTTTTCTGTTTGTGTGGGGGTTTTGGGGTGGGGGTTGATTTTTCTGTTTTGGTGTGGGGGTGGGGTGTGGGGGGGGTATTTTCTGTTTTGGGGGGGGGGTT
>JASPKP010006225.1:0-10000 GCA_030674155.1 Stramonita haemastoma
CACAAAGTCTGTTGGCTGATGAATTCAGTACATTATGTCATGGCTCAACTGTTATTTTCTTTCAGGTCGCAGCTTGTAGAATCTCTGTATGGTCAGAAAAGTAGGAAGACGACTGAAATAAAAAGTGTTTTAATGTAGTGAAAAGGAAGATAAAGTTGATTACTTTTTCTGTCTTTTTATCCCTTCTCATTTTATCTTGCACCCAGCTTCTCATATCATACTTCTTTTGTTTGTTTGACCTATTTCAGCAACTGATTGTGTTTTTCATTAGAAATGGCAGTGAATTGTGCAGACACAAATTTCAGAATTCCACAGAAACTGAATCTCCCATGAAATTGTGCATTTAATGATGTGCTTGAGGCCAGTATTAACTGCAAATTACCTAAATGCTAGAGAAGCAAGCATGCCTACTCATATTTAGGTCGCACAAACTCCTTCAGTGCTGGTATTGTATGTCAATATTATCATGTCAGTTATGTAACCAGTTGAATCACGATAATAACTTAAAGGAAATCCCAGACATCTTTGATTTCATCCATGTAGTCTATAGTCCTAGAATTAGTTCAATGTGTCTGGTCAGTCCTCATAAGTCTGGCAATATCCCACTTCTAAATACATATGAAAAACAATTTCAAGCTTTTAATTGTTTCATTTTAAGTAGAAAGCTAGAGAGAATCAATTTCAGCAGATATATGCCATCATATTTTGAATGAGTACTATCATTAATCAAATGTATCTCATATCAATGAAATTTGAAATAAATGTTTGTTTTTTTTATATACAGTAATCTTTTGTTTAGAAGCTGATGATTTACAAATTCGTTCCGGTACAGTTTGTAGTCAAACAAAAACTGTTAGAAATCATACTAAAGAGAAGAAAAAAAAACCGGTCTTCCAGAAAGTGTCAAATACTTGAAAAAAGTATTAAAATTATAAACCAGGGCCAGTTGTTGGTGTTTTTTGTGCTTTCTGTTACCCTTTTACTGATTAGCAAAATCTATCATAATGGAGACAAATGGAAAAGCACTATTTCTATCTTCAGCATTACCTATTCATTTAGGGTGGATGGCAGTTTAAAAAAAAAAAAAAAAGATATTAAAGTCTCTCTCTCTCTCTCTCTCTTCTCTCTCCTCTCTCTCTCTCTCTCTCTCTCTCTCTCTCTCTCTCTCTCTCTCTCTCTCTCTCTCTCCACACACACACACACAAACACACACAAGATACACACACACACATCTGTTTTTTTAAAAAAATTAATGAACTTTTAAGAAGGGATGAAATGTAAAACTTCCGAAAGGGAAGCCTCAGTGTGGTTTATGTACCATATCTTAAATCCTGTTCCACTTTTGATAAGAGTAGACCATTGTGGTGCCGGTGGGAACAGATGACAGATTTACAAAACTGCATATACTCGGGGACAATAAATAAGTAAATAAATAAAATATCTTCCTCTTATTTGCCTGTAACACACACACTGCACTCATGGAAGGACACTATTTTAGCCCTCTTTCATGTTGTACACAACAGACTACAAGTTTAGTTTTTTGGGGGTTTGAGATTATATTAGAGTCCCAGCGGAATAAACCGATTCAGGGATTGTGGCAGCAAGTCATCCCACTTCGGGGCTTCAGGCCACCCCCAAGAGTAACATAAAATTCTGGAAGCAACTATGCTAGGCCCATGCAAACACTAGAGTGCTGCACGGGCCTGAGCTGTATTTATTGTAATTACAGACTACAGTTTCCATCAGCACCTTTTCAATAGAAGTGCCAGGATAAAGTATTTGAGTCAGCTCATTGGATGGGTGACCGTTTGCACTCCTTGGCTTCAGTACAGTCCCTCCCAGTTCACCCAGCTGTAAATGGGTACCTGCCCTCTTTAGGGTCAGGGAAGGTAAAGCAGCGAGGGGAGAGGAGATGGGCGCCACCCTCAATATGCTGGCCCCTCGAGAAGCTGAGGTTTCTGATGCCTCGCTCCCTACGACCATATAGGTTATGGGACATCTTTACCTTTACCTTTTTTACACACCAACAAAGCAGTTCATTTTGAAATGTGCTAGGTTTGAATTTTGTGTGAATAATGGTATTTATTATTTGGCTGTTGTGACTGTCATCTGGCTTAGGCCGTTTGTGTGTAAAGAAATTGTAATCATGAGTTTACAGAAGTATTTGGCTCATTAGAAGGAGACATTTTTGTTTTATTTCTATTGAATGTTTACTTTTTTGTTGGGATATTTGTATTCCATCTATTAGAATTTTGTGTTTCAGTCGTTAATAGCTGGAAGTGTTTATCCAAACAATATTGTTGATATCATTTGTATTGTTAATATTATTTTGGGTTTTTTTTTTGTTTGTCTCGCATATTTCTTTCTGTATTTGAATCGGAGAAATGTTTAAGTTTGAAATAAGATGTAAACTTGGGTTTCATACCAGAAATTCATTTATTTTTAAATCAGTATCTGTGTTATATTGTATTTGTTTTGTTTTGTCATAAATTCTGAGTTCTGTGTACCTCTGGAGATATTTAGCCTCATTTCAGTACAAAGAGTGCCCCATACTTCTGGAAATATTGGCTCTAGATATTTGCTATTTTCTGTTTCTTCTTGTCTTTGTTTCAGTTTTTATCATCTAAATTCTTTTTATTTTATCTATTCTTTTGTCTGTCATTTTTTCCCCCTGATAACTCTGTGCTTGCTGTTTTTTGTGCTTACTTTTTGCCTTACCTGACGATTCATTGATATTTGAGCTAAAAAAAAGAAGAAAAAAAAAAACCAAATCTCAAAGGATCTGATTACTGGGTGCTTACATGGTATTTATTTTGTGTCTCTAAGAAAATGCTAGGGCTTTTAAGGACTTGATGTTGTATTTTACTGTTACATATTTTACTGTTATCCATACAAGTTGTTTATTTGTTAAATGTTTTCCTTTTTTTTTTTTTTTTTTTTAGTTGAAAATGTTAATCATGTTAGCAGTTGTTTGAAGGCAAATCCTCTGTTTTGTTGTTGAGAAAGAATAATGGTTTTGAGTCCCATTTCTGTCTTTTCAGTATCTTTTTTTTCTTTTCCAGTCCTAGTAAAAGCTTTGAACAGTCATTTTTGGCTGAAATCACAGCAGTAGTAATGGAAGGTTTTTGTTGTTGTTGTTGTTGATGATTAATAAATAAGAAGCAGGGGTGTGATTTAGATGTTAAGTGTTCAGTTGGTGGATTTGTTTCGTGGTTAATTAGGTCGGGGAATTTGTTTTGCGGTTAATAAGATCAGGGGATTTGTTTTGGGGTTTTCAAATTCAGTGGATTTGTTTTGGGGTTAAGTCATGGGATTTATAGGGGATATGTTTTCTGGCTTAGTCAATGATTTTTTTTTTGTGGTGGTTAAGTCAGTATATTTGTTCTGTGGTTAATATTGCTGCCGATTTGATTTCCATTGTCACTGTGAAGTATCTGTGATTTTTGTTGGATCAAATTGATTGCACGAAATAAACTGTGACCTTCATATCAGTTTCGGTGATGAGATGGCTGAACAGAGTGTGTCAGTGTTATGAGGTGTTTGTAGTGGTGTGTGTTGTGTGGTGTGTGTGTATGTGTGTGTGTGTGTGTGTGTGTGTGTGTGTGTGTGTGTGTGTGTGTGTGTGTGAGAGAGAGAGAGTGTGTGCTAGTGTGATGTGTGTGTGTGTTGGTGTGATGTGTGTGTGTGTTGGTGTGATGTGTGTGTGTGTGTGTGTGTGTGTGTGTGTGTGTGTGTGTGTGTGTGTGTGTGTGTGTGTGTGTTGTGTTGGTGTGATGTGTGTGTGTGTGTGTGTGTGTGTGTGTGTGTTGGTGTTGGTGTTGGTGTGATGTGTGTGTGTGTGTGTGTGTTGGTGTGATGTGTGTGTGTGTGTGTGTGTGTGTGTGTGTGTGTGTGTTGGTGTGATGTGTGTTGGTGTGATGTGTGTGTGTGTGTGTGTGTGTGTGTGTGTGTGTGTGTGTGTGTGTGTGTGTGTGTGTTGTTGGTGTGTGTGTGAGAGTGTATGTTGGTGTGATGTGTGTGTGAGTGTGTGTGTGTGTGTGTGTGTGTGTGTGTGTGTGTGTGTGTGTGATGAAAACACTTGTCTTCTCCAGTCTTTTTCTGCTCGCAACTGCAAACTATTTTCAAAACATCAACATTTTCTGATCTACTCCCATTTTTTCTTTTACTTTTTATCCACCATATTCTACACTAGACCACCAACTACAATGAGCTGAGCAAAAACAGATCATTACTTTCAGAACGAAAACAACCTTGTATTCGTATTCTGTCTCACCTGTAATTTATTTTAGGTTTTCTTTTCTGTTAATCACACATACACACTCACACACACACTCACATACACATGCACTCACACACATAAACATGCACACGCACACACACACACGTGTACGCAAACATGCACACACACACACACTCACACACACACACACACACACACCACACACACACACACACACACACACACACACACACACACATCCCACAAGAAAAACCAAAAGAAATATCAAAATAAATTTCTTTTGGCTGTAAATACTTTTGTATCTGCACAAACTAGAGTGCTGCATACAGTCGGAATGGTTGTCATTCTGTCAAACATCTGTAATTTCTGAAAAAATTTTGTGGTGAGGTGTAGTGGGAACGCATATAACGATGTTTATACTTGTACACATGTCAAAATATCATATGTACGGTTAAGAGAAGCTGAGGATAATGAAATAAGCACTTATGTGCTTTTTTTTCAACCTGTCCCTTGTGTATGTAAATCTTGTCATCTGTTCCCACCAGCACACGATGGCCTACTCTTACGAAAAGCGGAACAAGATTTAACGTGTGCACAAGATGTGCGTGCGTTGGTTGGCCCATGGGGTCTTGGTTTGTAGTCTCATCCGAAGGATTTTGGGGAGGAGTGAAGTCAGCACTGTTGTTAACTCTATAGGAAAAATCCCACGAACTGGAATCGAACCCGGGTTGTCAGATTCTGACTACTAGCTAGGCTATATAGACCATGATCTAGGAGAGGGAAACCTCCCCCCCCCCCCCCCCCCCCCCCCCCCCCCCCCCCCCCCCTGGGGGGGGATTTTTTACTTTGTTTTTCTGAAAGCTTATGATGTTGGTAGAAACATTTGACATGTTACCCTTTGGGATACAGGTTATTTCAGGAGTGAGAGGTGTATTAACAGTGCATTTTCCCCTCTTTGCGCCCTATATTTAGGTTTTTGGGGTAGGGATGTTCACGCTGTGATTTTTGCACAAAATCTGGCTTAACTTCTCATAATTTTATTGTGAATAGCATCTAGTATAATTTTCCGATTATATACGCACATTTTTTTGCTGACATATTTAAAACAAAACTACAGTGATGACTTAAATGCGCGGCCGTCCGAACCGCACGCAGCTGAAATCTGTCTTACCACTCAACCACAGCCCAGCGCTGTTCCGTTCTCTCACCATCAGTTGAGCGGCAACTTTCTCATCTCACGCCTTGTGTGTACGGTGCCAGAAATGTACCCAACTATCAGTATGTTCCACAAAATATGAACAAATAAGTCTAGATCAAGATGTTATTATTGATCAGAGAATGTCTGTAACACACAGTAAGTACTGCAACAGCCATTATGTATAATTAACGAAGAGGATGTGTTAACCACAGCGCTTTGAGTCTATGATTTTTTTTTAGTTTCTTTTTTTTTTTCCTCAAGAAATTACACATAATATGCAGATCAGTCGCGCGCGCGTGTGCACGCGTGTAACACACACACACACACAACCCCACACACACCACACACACACACACACCACACACACACCACAGCACATGCAAGTGACACACGATAACATACATCTAAAAATAGAACAAGGCGTGGTCATAATTCGTTGTTCTTTTCAGTTCCGCGTCCTCCACCACAAACGTTGGGGATAAGGCAAATGTTGAGTAGTACTTTTAGTATCCATTTAACCATAATGTTTCAGGTCATTTTATTTATTTTTATTTTTATTTTATTCTTTTATATCGAGGATAATGGAAATAAGCACTCATGTGCTTTTTTCATCCAGTCCGTGTGTATGCAGTTGTGTAAATATTTTCATCTGTTCCCACCCGCACACAATGGCCTACTCTTACGAAAAGCGGAAAAATGATTTAACGTGTGCGTAAGACGTTCTGGGTACGTTCGCACATGGGGCCTCGGTTAACAGTCTCATCCGAAAGACTTTTGAGGAGAGTGGAGTCACTGGCAAGTGTGCAGTCTCTCACTGAAAGTGTATTTCATCTTCCCCATGTGACGTTTCCTGTATAAAATGAACATTTCAACATGGCAGGATGAACATCCAGTGACCTTCAAAAGTACATTTAAGTGCAAAAGAAAAACTTCCAGGGGTGGGAGAACTTGTATAATTCATTTCACAAATAACAGAAAAGACTGTAACTCCACTAACTGAAGAAAGCACACACAAAACTTTTTAAAAAAGTCTCTTCACTTGAGACGTTCTTCAGATGTGGCATGTCATAGACTAGATGAGATTTGCAATTGTATTCCAGGAGACCTTGACTTTACACGCCATGGTTATCACAGAAGCTGTTATGCACAGTTTACAGTGTGAAATTTGCCAGGAAAAGAAAGCGTGAGACAGGTAGTGAAGAGGTTGCAGGACCATCAAAACCTAAAGGACTGTCGCTACTTCAGGCCCATTGCTTCCAAAAGACAGTTGCATTTTTGCAAGAAGAAATTTAAAATGAAAGTTTCAAAAGGGGTTCCATGTTTTGGAAAACTTGGAAAATGTATCACCAAGACAGCAGAACAGTCTATACAGGATGCAGCCAACTAACAAGATGACATTTTCATCATTATCAAGATACAGATCTTGTAGTACGTGAAGCTCACTATCACGAAGGTTGTAGAAAAGACTATCTGAGATGTGAAGACAGGCATGCTGAAACATCAACAGACCAGAAAAATACTGAGCGGCTACAGGCACACCGAGAGGGCATTTGAGTACATATGCGAGTATAATGAAAATGCAATAATCAGAGGTTCACAGGTGGAGAGAATGACCATGCTAGGTGAGAAGTACTGTGAATACATGCAACAACATTCTCCTGATTCTACAACCCAAGATACAAGCTTACAAACTGAAAGAAAAAAATAATGAAACATTTTGGCTTCAGAATTCATTTCTGGGCTCCGAACCACTGCAGTGATCTTGTTTATTGTGATGAACTTGCCCAGGGTCAGGCAGTTGAGACAGCATTTGTGTCAGCAGCTTCAGAAGAAAAGACGTCTTGAGGAATCTGCATATGTTCTTCGCCGATACATTATGGATGCTTTCAGGGCAACACCTGATATGCCATGGCCTCCTTCTGCAGAATTTCTTCAGTCTGATGCTGTTAAACCTCCAGATATTTTCACAGACTTTCTAAAAACACTGCTATCTGGAAAGAGTAGTTCTATGGAGCAACCCCAAACCACCAGATTGGCATCCTTAATTGCCCAGGACATATGCTAATCTGTGACAGGAAGGAAGTGGAAAATGCCTAAACATGTTTTGCTTGGAATGTCTGTCAGACATGTAACTGGCAGCTCTGAAATCATAAGTCTGTTGAATAGGTTTGGTCATGTTGCTGGATACAAAACCATTGTGCGACTTGAGACTGCTATGGCCAATTCTGTACTTCAGTGCGCAAGTCTTCTTCCTTCAACAGTGAGTTTGAGAGAGAACAAGGTTATCCATTTTTGCTGGGATAACTTTGACCTGAACGAAGAAACTCCATCAGGAGCCAACACCACCCACTCCACTCATGGCATTGTCATTCAAGAGGTTACTGGGGACACAATGCCTGACACTTTTCTGTCTCAGACAGAACCTCCTCCTCATTATCAGGACCGCCAATGCTCAGTGCAGTATGAGCCACATGATGTTCCTCCATGCTTTGCAAAAGTAAAGGCAGAACCTAAGTTGCATGTTGTGGAAACTCATTTCTCAAACACAGAGGCAGTCTACAAGTCTACAAAGCTCAACTTGCTGATTTTTGGTGTGTTTTTTTCCCTCCAGATTCTAGGCCACAAATGGAAGTCAACTTGTCCCTGGATGGGGAGGGTGGGTATCACTCACAGGAGAAGGGACAGAAAAGAAGCAGTCTACTGTGGACTATATGGCACCCATCCACCACCCTGTCACTGAACACAATAATAATAATAATAATAATAATAATAATAATAATAATAATAATAATAATATAATAATATAATAATAATAATAATACATGGAACTTGTTAAGCGCTATATCTTGTAAAAACAAATCAAAGCGCTTGCATTCGACCTACACAACAAAACAAGCAATCAACAGCAATTTAAGTTTTAACAAATTCGAATGTACACTCACTCGCAATGCACACACACACACACACAACACCAACACACACACACACACACACACACACACACACCACACACACACACCACACACACACACCACCGCACGCACACACGCACACACGCACACACGCACGCACGCAGCATGCGCGCGCCACACACACACCTATAAACGTTAAAACCACTTTGGCAGGTAGATGTTGAAGGCAGGACAGGATTGTACGGCGTTTTCATTTCAATTTTTCTGTTTTGTTTTTAAAATATGGGACAGGCTTCCTTGTGCAGTGGTGACATTAACATATGTTGATAGCCTGTTTAATACCCTTTATTTTGGTACCAAATTTGATTGAATGTTTAAGAATATATTTATATAAATAATGTAGATAACCTCACCCCCTAAATATTTTCCTTCTGAAGGGTTACCATATTGAATTGCTTGTATATCCTGAAATAACCTGGTTACATGAGGGTAAACATATACCATAAAACGTTAAAATAAACAAAGTTTCAGAAAAATGCACCCATAAAACCCCCCCAGGGGGGGGGGGGGGGGGGGGGGGGGGGGGTCTACGGAGGGACCAAGGTCTAATAACCCGTCCCCCTCAGTCACAGCTGTCAGTTTCCCCCAGTAGCCTACTCCCAGGTCAGCTGCTATCCATTCCAACCCATCCACGTGGCCAGTCGGTGCTAATTATAGCATCCTCCGGATGAGACTATAAACCGAGGGCCGTGTGCCAACGCACGCTCATCTTGCTCCTGTTCCGCTTTTCGTAAGAGTAGGCCATTGTGTGCCGGTGGGAACAGATGACAAGATTTACAAAACTGCATACACACGGGGACTGGATGTAAAAAAGCACATGATGCTATTTCCATTATCCTCGATAAAAAGAATAAATAATAATAATATCCTCGATATTAAAGAATAAATAAATAAATAAATAAATAAATAAATAAATAAATAAATAAATAAAGGAAATGACCACATCTATTTTGAACTGATCAAGGCAAGGAGCATGAAAATTTTAGCACTGGGCCTTTGACCTTTCTGTTATGCTGGATTTGCGTACCGTGCCTTCCCTTTACATACATAAAAATCAAGTCGAGTCAAAAATGATCATTCTTGAGGGTAAGAGATTATGTTTTACACAACTTTTTTCATCCTGACCTCACAAAATTCTCCAAGAAAGCTGACTGAAATAAGAGCATTCAAAAGACAATATTAATCTATGTGAAAAGAACAAAAATAAATCAGGAATAAAAAATAAATCTGGAATTTACAATATGACATAAGATCAAGTCATGTAGACAAATAATGAAACTATAAAATAACAAGGCTAAGAGTAACAACAAAGTAGCCAGATCTAGGGTAACCTCATGCATAAAAGTGGACTTATGATTTGTCCAAAAATATTTCTTCAAAGTTTTTTGTTTGTTTTTGTAAGTGTTTTGTCTCGACCAGAGCTGATCTTAAAACAGAGATATAGATCATTCCACAATGTTCTTCCTGAATATGCAGGTTTGATTTATAGAGATTATTATGGGGCCTGGGCAAAAACAGTCGATGAGTAGGCCTGTTTTTATTGACAGCAAAATGATAGAGAAAATTTCACAGAAGCAGCAAAAAAACCCC
>JASPKP010006227.1:0-14613 GCA_030674155.1 Stramonita haemastoma
GAGGAGAGGGAGAGAGAGGAGAGAGAGAGAGGAGAGAGAGAGAGGGAGAGGAGAGGGAGGAATCAGAAAGTGAGGTGAGAGAAAAGGATACAGAGAGTGGAGAGAGAGAGGGGGGGGGGGAGACGGAGAGAGAGAGATATTTTATTTATCTTATTCTTTTATATTGAGGATAATGGGATAAGCACTCGTGTGCTTTTTTACATCCAGTCCCTGTGTGTATGCAGTTTTGTAAATGTCATCTGTTCCCACCGGCACACGATGGCCTACTCTTACGAAAAGCGGAAACAGGATTTAACGTGCGCGCAAGATGTTTCTGCGTGCATTCACACACGGGGCCTCAGTGGAAGGACCTAGGGGGAGAGTGGAGTCAGCACTGATGTTAAAGGGAGGGAGAGAGAGAAGAGGAGACAGAGAGAGAAGTGGGAGAGAGAGAGAGTGAGAGAGAAGAGAGAGAGAGAGAGAGAGAGGAGAGAGAGAGAGAGAGAGAGAGAGAGAGAGAGAGAGAGGAGAGAAGGGGCAAGGCAAGGCAAGGCAAGGCAAAGTATTTTATTTCGAGGATAATAGATAAGCACTCGTGTGCTTTTCTACATCCAGTCCCCGCCCTTTTCAGGGATACATCAAGATGAAAAGATACTAAACAAATAAAATTTTACGCAGTACCAAGCAACACACAAGAATAAGGACACTAAAATATGATAAGGTAATAAAAATGCACTCGATCAGAAGACAAAATCAGAAGTCACAAAAAAGGATTTTGATTATGGAAGAATAGAAAAGTGTTAATAGGTAAAGAGCAAACAAGAGAACAAGATGAAATAAACAACTGGAAACATCAATCCACCACCATCTGTCAAAAGTTATACATGTGATATAAATCATACATTTGGATAAACGGGGGGAAATTTTTTTTAACTAATATTGGAGGGGGGGGGGGGGGGAGAGATACTGCCAATAAAAAAATATATAAAATCAACAATTATAATGATCTAAATACCAAAAGTAAGGAACCATACCAAGCATCAAACAACAGGCAAGAACTAACACAGAGATACAATATTAAGGCAATGTTATAAAAGTCACTGATTCAGAAACGAAAACGAGAAGTAAGAATCAATGATGATTCTGAGTTGAATAAAAAAAAAAAAAAGCAAGAAAAACAACGAACAAACAAAAACAAAACAAACAAAGAAAGGGCGCAATAATTAAAGAGTAAACATGAGAACATGATGAGGTTAAATGACTAGAAACATCAATCCACCACCATCTATCATCAAAATAAGTCCCATAAAACATAAGATTTTGATAAAAGAGGGAAAAGAAAAACAACAACAGGTAAGGAATACGACAGAGATACAATATTAAGGTAATGTTATAAAAAGGCATTCATTCAGAAACAAAATATGAAGTAAGAATCAATGATGATTTTGATTTGAATAATAAAACAAAAACAAAACAAAACAAAAAAAAATAAACAAAGCAAAAACAAAGCAAAACAAAAAAAAAATTATAAAAAAAAACAAAAAACAAAAAAGGCGCAATAATTAAAGAGCAACATGAAAATATGATGAGGTTAAATGACTGAAAACATCAAACCACCACCATCTAACATCAAAATAGTCCCATAAAACATGTATTGATAAAAGGGGGAAAAAACAACAACAACAAAAAAAAACCCAACTCACACACACACACACACACACACACACACACACACACACACACACACACACACACACACACACACACACACCACACATACAAAACACACACACACACACACACACACACACACACACACACACACACACACACACACACACACACACACACACACACACAAAAGGGCGCAATAATTAAAGAGCAAACATGAGAATATAATGAAGCTAAATGATTGAACATCAATCCACCACCATCTAGCATCAAAATAGTCTCATAAAACATAAGTTTAGATAAAAGGGGGAGAGCGAACAACAACAAAAAACTCAACTCACAACACACACAACAACACACACACACACCACACACACACACACACACACACACACACACGCAAACACGCAAAACACGCAAACACGCAAACACGCAAACACACACACACACACACACACACACAACACACACACACACACACACACACACACACCCGCAAACACGCAAACACGCAAACACGCAAACACGCAAACACACACACAAAACACACACACACACACACACACACACACACACACCACACACACACACACACACACACACACACACACACACACACACACACACACACACACACACACAGGGAGGGAGAAAGAGAAGGGGAAGAAGGAGAAGTGGATATAATTGGTTTATTATTTTTGGTGCATCAAGTGGATTAGAAGGTGATTTTGAAGGTTGTCAATGATTGGTGCTCTTTAATTGAATCGGGAAGGGAGTTCCACAGCACAGGGCCTGAGTATAGTAAACTAGATTTAAATAAGTCTATTCTTGGGATTGGGACGCTTGGCTTTACAGTATTTCTGGAATGATTAATTGTGAACTTATCTCTTAAGGATGTGGGGACAGCTCCTGCCATTATCTTAAAACATAAAAATGTCTTTGTTATATTTAAGTCTTTGTTGTAGGGGGAGAATATTTAACTGAGTATAATCCACTTCAAGTAAGGTTGTTTTCCTCAGGAGGATAAGTTTGAGAGCACGTTTATACAGACTTAGTAACGGTTTCATAGTGTTTGCACTGGCAGAATCCCAGAGGGTTGAGGCATAGTCTATTGATGATTGTATGTAAGCTTGGAAGAATAATTTCCTTGAATTGTGGTCAAGGAAATGTTTAATTTTAGTCAATTGGTATACTCTTTGGGACAAATATTTGCATAGATGAGATATGTGGTAGAACCAGCTGAGATTTTCATCGATTGTTACTCCTAGAACTTTGTGATGAGAGGTTTGTTCAATTGCTTCCTTTCTTATATGGATTGGAAACTGTTTATGAGGTAAATTTTGTCGCTTTTGTCTGGTGGTGATAAGCATGCATTTTGTTTTTTGGGGGTGTATAGACATATGGTTCAGTTCTGTCCATTTGACAAGATCATTGCAGCTTTGTTGTAATATGGTTGCAAGAGAGTCAATGTCGTTATGGCTTGTATGTATGGTTGTATCATCAGCAAATAGCTCACATTTAGATTTGATAAGTAGAGGAAGGTCATTTATGTATAAGGAAAAGAGAATAGGTCCTAGTATAGATCCCTGTGGTACTCCATAATGAATGGGTTTTAGATTGGATGTGGATGTAGTTGTTGAGACACACTGTTGTCTGTTTTTAAGATAAGAAGCGAGTAGTTCTAGACTATTTGATGATAGATTGTACAGGTCTAGCTTTCTGATGAGAAGTGTGTGGTCAATTGTATCAAATGCTTTTTTGAAATCTACAAATAATACTCCACAAAATTTGTTTTCATTAATGTTTGATAGCCAATTGTCTATGAGACTAGTCAGTGCAGTATGACATGAGTGTTTTTTGTCTGAATCCTGATTGATTAGGGTGAAGTAAGTCTTTTACTGTCTATATGACGGACTAAGTGTTTATTTATATGTTTTTTCCAGGGGTTTTGAAAGGAGGGATTTATAATAGAGATTGGGGCCTATAATTTGAGGGATCTGAAGTGTCACCAGATTTTGTGGATGGGGATTACTTTAGCAGTTTTGAGGGCATTGGGGAAATAGTTCTTTTCAAGACATTGGTTATATATATATGTTAGGGTGGTCTGTGATAACTGGAGCTGACAGTTTCAGAATTCTGCTGTCTATTCCATCGAGACCTTGTGTCCTTGATTGTTTGAGGTGAATTAGGTAATTTTAGACCTAAAAAACTGAAATGAATGGTATGTGAAGTTTTGACGGAATATGCTTGTCTTGGCAGTATTGTCTTAATGTGTTGAGGTTATTGGATTAGAGAGAGAAGGAGCGAAGAGAGAGGGGGGGGGGACACAGGTAAAAGGAGGGAGGGGAGAGAAGAGGAGAGAGAGGGAGAAAGAGGAAGACAGAGAGAGGGGGGTGGAGAGAGAGGGAGAGAGAATAATGAATAAGTGTATATGGAAGCCCAAATTTGTTCTGTTTTTTTCCTCTGCTGGGATGCTATTGAATTTGATTTTTCCATTCTTGAAATTCAGAAGAAAAAGAGTAGCGGAAGATTCCCCATTCACTGATTTTCTCTATGTATATACTGCCCTCACTGATGCAGGGTGTTTCAGAGACCTTGGCTGAAATGATGATGATGATGATGATGATGATGATGATGATGATGATGATGATGATGATGATGATGATGATGATGATGATGATGATGATGGTGGTGGTGGTGGTGGTGGTGGTGGTGGTGGTGGTGGTGGTGGTGGTGGTGGAATGATGATGATGATGATGATGATGATGATGATGATGATGATGATGATGATGATGATGATGATGATGATGATAGTATTATTGAAAGAAGTGTGATAAGGGCCATATGTTAAAAGTGATAGTGATGACAGTGTTCACACGTCATAACCGGGACAGTCTTGGACACCATTCCTTCTGTTGCAGGCACTTACCTCTCCGGCTCTGGGGACCTGTTACCGAATGGAGTGGAAACATCCTCCCTCCCGCCTTCCACTCCCCCTCCCCCTCCCCCATCTTCTTCCCCACCTCAAGAGACGACGGGTTAGTTGGCTTGTTTTGGTGTTTAATGTCGCTACAGAAGAAAGATGCGATGAACTGGTGTGGATAATTATACATGTTTGGTTTAGTGAATGTGTGCATCCTTGGTTTGGGAGATTGTTGAGATTTTATTTATGTGGTGCATGCATGCGTCTTTTTTCGGCTGCATGATTTGTTGATTGTATGCCACGATATGACAGACTCCATCTTCTGTATAGAAATCTAACTCGTTTGTTCAGGACCTGTAAAAATGTCCTCTCTAGTGTGGTGGCTGGTACAATGTCTCATCAGTGGCAGTTCTTCATGAACAAAGAAATTTTGACACGAACCCAAGACAGGCATTAGAAATGGAAGTACCCCCCCCACCCCCCCCCCCCCCCCCCCCCCCCCCCCCCCCCCCCCGCAACAAAAAATCTATAACTCTGTTGATGAAATATGGAACTTGGCACAAAAATCATGTACAATAATCAAGAGCTACATACAGTTATCCCAAGCCAAACGCTGTGCCAATGTTTGATACAAACGTAGTACTAAGGCATATATTATAGCCAAACGCTGTGTCGTCATTGATACAAATGTACTAACAAAGCCTATATTAAAGTCAAACGCGGTGTCCATTATTGATACTAACATAGTACCAAAGCCTATATAATAAAGTATTGTGATGCTTCTAAATGTCATGTTCAGAGTGTCTTAATGATAATAATGATAATAAAATATGGAATTTATATAGCGTTGAATATAGTAAAGCAAACAAATCGAAGCACTTAATCCATGACAATTCTTAGAATGACTTACATCCTCTATCAAAGAAGCGAAAAAAACTTGTCTGAAGTAGGAGTATGGCTGCCTAGACGACGTGATACATGGAAAACAGATAGACATGGAAACTCCTTATTCAGGTGTATGTGGTCTCACAATGGGGTGCGTATGCGTAGGATGCGTATCTTCTTTTGTTTGTTCTTGAGATAAAATGTTCAGTTTTTTTCCTGTCAGCAACTGCGATTTGATAGACATGCGTAAGTCTCGGGAGTACTGAATAGGGAATCTGTTTTCCTACTGCTATTGTGATGGAAATGAAGGATGCAAATTCTAGGTGACCCGCCAGGAAATGTACCAGAAAAAGTCCAGCAACAGTTATGAATGAATGAATGAATGAATGAATGAATGAATGAATGAATGAATGAATGAATGAATGAATGAATGAATGGAAAGACTTCAATACACGCCCACCACATGTGCACAACTAGAGACAACCACAGCATCCCACACGAGATGGGACAACAGCAGTGTACAGTAATGAAGGCTATGAAAGGCAATCCCAGCTTTCTGCCTGGTATCGGGGGCAGTGGGTGCCTCTGAAGCAGGGAATTTCTTAATATCCTGTTTTTAGAGTTTTATGCCCCGTGACTGGCTGAAGCCTTTTTTTTCGATACTCTCCCCCCTTGATAGGTTAGTCCCATCACATCAACTTGAGGCCAGTGCGCCGTGAAAAGCTTCGTTCCCAACTCAAGTTACTCTTTTTTGGGGGGCAGGGGTGGGGGGGGGGCGTTTGCTTCTTCTTTCGTCTTCTTTTTTTCTTTTTTTTTTTTTTCCCTTTTTTTTTCCATTCTTTCTTTCTTCATTTTTATCATTTGTTTTCTGTCTGTTTACTTTCATTTTCTATTTTCTTCTTTTTCTTTTTTTTTCCTTTCTTTTTTTCTTTTTTTTTTTCCCTTTTTTCCTTTCTTGATCACTGCATTAGCATGACAAAGGCAGAAAGAAACCTTCAGAATCCATCCAAAGCTGTTTTAGGTTTGTTGTACGAGCTTATAAAGCCAGCTTTAAAATACGCACCTGTCTCCATCCACTGTCGACGGTAGAAGCTCCATGCAATTCACCAGAATTCGCCATCTCTCTCTGTCTCTGCGATTCTACAAACTCCTGTAGCCCCCCCCCCCCCCTCCCCCCCAGACCACTGATCCAGCAATTGTGGCGATGCAGGATGTTGGGGGGTCTGCCTCATTGCTTCAAACTATGAAAATAGTTCGTGACAAAGCAGAAATTATCACACTATAAAAAGAAAAATGACAATGGAAAAATGAGATTAAAAAGTAAGCTATGACTTAAAAAAAGCATTGTCATTTTTACTTCAACGGGTTGTGATCCCAAAGACATTTTAGATCCTGAAGACAATCTTTCAAAATTGACTTAAACATCTTTTTTTTGTTTACTTACAGCGGGGATACTTGTTTCTATGTAGAGTGAACAATGCCAGTTGTGTCTTGCATTTGTTCGATCCCAAAGGGGATCTTTCAATCCTGATGACAACCTGATTTTCTCTGCCACTTTTTCATCTTCTTATGAAGTGTTTCATTCCAGTTTCTTATGCATAGTGTATCTCTAAGATGGAAAAGTTCCCTTTGAAGTTCCTTTTGTGTTTTACGCATGATCCATTTTTCCCATCTTTTCCTCTTTCTCGTCTTCAAGAACTCATACATATTCATGGCCCAAACCCCGCGGCTGCAAACGATCTACTTGTTTGGGTCCTTCATCCCTATTGATTGTCACGACTCTGTGTGTAGGTGTGGTGTGTGCGTGCGGCGTGCGGGGGTGTGTGCGTGAGTCTGTGTGTGTGTCTGCGTGCACAGGTCGACCGTGTGTGTGTGTGTGTGTTGTGTGTGGGTGTGTGTTTTTGTGTGTGTGTGGGGGTGTGTGTGTGTGTGGGTGAGCTGCCAAAACCAGCACACAGGTAACATCATAGTAAAATGCCTGGGGATGTTTCTTATTACTACTATACAATTCTCTTTGTCGGTCATTTTGACACTGCACTCAAAGCACTTTTGAAGAAGACCTCTAAAAATAGATTTTTAAAAAAATTAGGTAGGGAGATATGACTATAGGTGAAACTACACGAAAAATAGCCATTTATAAAGCGAACAGTTGCGGTTTCGAAACCTCATTTAAACTCGAACTTCCCCCATTCATTGAAGTGGTGGTCTGAATGCTAGTTTTTCGGACGAGAAAACATAAACCATGACCCGTGTGCAACGCACAATTCACAAAACCCCTGGATGAAACCCAGGCAATAAAAAATTGTCCCTTGCGAAAATGCTTTATTCAAAGTCACTCCCTAAGGAAAAAGACTAGTGTGTGACTTGTGATGTTGGAAGAACTAGAAGCATCAGTTTCTTGACTGCCGGTTGTAAAGATATTTGATACAACGGAGACGGGATAGCTCAGTGGTCAGAGCACACGCTTTCCCCAAGCTAAGGTGAACAGCGTCGGCGTGTTTCCAAGTGGATGGGGGACCGTTTGCGCGCCTTCGCTTCAGTACAGTCCCCAGTTTCACCCAGTTGTCAATGGGGTACCTGCCCTCTTTAGGGTCAGGGAAGGTAAAGCACGAGGGAGGGGAGGCGGGAACCGCCCTCAAAATATGTGGTCAAAAGGGAAAAACGGGGTCTCTGACATCTCGCTTCCCAAAGACCGCTAGGTTATAGGAACAAACCCTTTACCTTTTTGACAGTGAAGTGTCCTTGTATAAAGTGTGTGTTCCTCCTCCTCCTTCTCCTTCTCACGCAAATGCACACACGCACGCAACACACACACGCACGCAAAAACACACACACCGCAAAACACACCCCTCACACACACACACACGACCACACGTCACTACTTACTCTCTCTCTCTCGTCTCTCTCTCTCCTCCCCTCTCTTCCTCTTCTCTCTTTTCTCCCTCCCCTTTCCCTCCCTCTCTCTCCCCCCCCCTCCCCCTTTCCCTCCCCTCTCTCTCTCCCCCCTCCCTCCTCCCCTTTTCCCCCGCCCTCTCTCTTCCTCTCTCCCCTTTTCTCTCCCCTTTTTTCTTCCCCCCCTCTCCTCCCCCCCTCTCTCTCCCCTCTTTTCTCCCCTCCTCCCCTCTCTCTCCCCTCTTCCCCCCCCCCTCTCTCCTCCCCTTTTCCTCCCTCTTTTCCTTTTCTCAAAAAAAATTTTGCTGGCGGGCGGGGGAAGGGGGGGGAGGGGGGGGAAGGGGGGGGAGGGGGGGGTGTAAAGGGGGGGGAAAACCCCCCCCGCCAAAAAAACCCCCGAGCTTTTAAAAAAAGGGGGTGGGGGAACGCAGCCCCCTGGGGGGAATTTTTTAAAACCCGCAGAGCAGGGGTGAAAAAAAAGGGGACAAAAGATTTTTCCCCTTTTGGGGTTTTCGCACACGCACGGGGGACACCCCCCAAAAAAAACCCGCACGCACGCACACACACACGAAAACACACCACCCCATCCCCAAACCCCCACGCAGGGGACGCCCGAAAAGCACCCCCCCCCGCGCCCCAAAAGGGGCCCCCAAAGCGGGGCACAAAACCCCCACACACTCAAAAAACCCCACACACAAAAACACACACACCCACACACACCCCACACACAAAACACACACACACACACACACACACCCCACACACGTAAGGAAAACATCCGTAAAAATGGGGGGACGGGGGGTTTCGTTCTAGCTCTCTAAGGGGGAAAGCCCGGGCCCGGCCTTGGGGAAAAAAAAATGGGGGAAAAATTTTTTCCCTTTCAGCAAAAAACCCCCCCCCCCCCCCACGCCCGGGGAAAAAGACCCTTTTTGGGGAAAGGGGAATCGCCGAAAACACGGGGTTTTTTCCCAAAACCCCAAAAAAAACCGCCCGGGGCGTTCCCCCCAAAAAACTTTTTGGGGCTTACAACCCCCCCCCTGCCCCGAGGACCCCCAAAATTTTTTTTCCTTTTGGGGGTGGCGGGCCCCAAACACAAAAACCCCCGTAGGAAAAGCTGGGTTTTTTTTTTGGGGTTTTTGGGTTTTAAAACCACTCCTCCCCCCACACAAAAAGGCCAAAATTTTTCCGAAACAGAAAACCATTTTTTTTTTTTTGTCGTTTTTTGGGGATGTGACATTTGTTTAAAAGAAGGGAAAACAATCGAAAAATACACTGTTTTAAAAAAAATGGGGTTAAAAAATCCCCTTTTACCTTTTTTTAAAGTGTGTCCCTGTGTAAAATTTTTCCTTTTTTTCCCCTTCCCCCAAACCCTTCCCTTTTCCTTCTCCCCTCCTCCCCCCTCTTTCCCCCTTTTGTTCCCCCCCCCCCCCTCCTTCTCCTCCTCCTCCCCCCCCTTTTCCTTTCCCCCCCCCTCCTTCCCCCCCCCCCCCCCAAATCCTCCCTTTTCCCCCCCCCTCCCCCCCTCCCCTTTTCCCCCTTTTCCCCCCCCTCCTCCCCCCTTTTCCCCCCCCCCCTTCCCCCCCCCTCCTCCTTCTCCCCTCTTCCCCCCCTCCTCCTCCTTCTCTTTTTCCCCTAATTTCCCCCTTCTCTTTTTCCCCCTCCTCCCCCCCTCCACCTCCTCCTCATTCCCCCCCCCTCCCCCCCCCCCCTCCTCCTCCCCTCCCCCTCCTCCCCTGCTCAATCAGCCCCCCAAAAAAAACCCCCGGCCTCACCACCTAAAGGGGGAAAAACCCGGCGGGGGGGGGTTTTTGGGGGTGCGGGGGTTTATCGTCTGTCTGGACATCCCAATCTGCACAGTTTTTCCCGCACCCACCTTTCCCCAAAGGGACGGGGAATCGGGGTAGGGGGGGGAAAAGGGGGGGGGGGGGGGTTTAAAGGGGGGGGGGAAGGGGGGTAAGGGGGGTTTGGGGGATTTTTTGGGGTTTTTTTTGGGTTTTTTTTGGTTTTTTTTTTTTTGGGTTTTCCCTTTTTTTTGGGGGGTTTTTGGGTTTTTTTTTTTTTTTTGGGGTTTTTTTTTTGTTGGGGGGGTTTTTTTTTTGTATATATATATTTTTTTTATATAATAAATAAAATTTTAAATTTTTTTTAATGGTTTTGGGGTGTGGGGGTGTTGGGGGTGGTTTTGGTGTGTTTTGGGGGCGTGTGTGTTTTTTGTGGGGGGTTTGGGGCCCTGTGTTTTGTTGGGGGGGTGTGTGTGGGTGTGTGTGGTAGTCATTTTTTTAAGTCCCTTGTTGTTTGTTGCCTATCAAACTTTTTTTTAAACCCCTTTTTTAGAAAAAAATTTTTTTTGTATGAAATTTTTATTCTTGCCTGTGGGGAAATCTGTTGACCTGCTTGGAAAAAAAAAAACCCTTTTTTGGGGGGGAAAAAAGTCCCCCAAATTTTTTTTTCTGAAATCTTTTTTTTTATGTGCAATCTTTAAACTGGTTTAAATTCACCCCCGAATGTTCATGACACTTAAAAAAACACCTGTCCCAAAAAATGATTGATTTGATACATACACCTGTGTACCTCCCCGTAAACTGGACCAAATTTTTCCCGTCCTTTCTCCTCCTCCTCCTCCCCCTTTTCCTCCTCCCCTTTTTCCCTTTTTTCCTTTTAGATTCACAACCCAACCTCAAACATTTCCAATTCTGTCACTGACAAAAACCAAACTTTTTCCCCAAGGCAAAACAGGAGCCCCTTTTTGGGAAATGCGTCAAAAAGCTGAACAAGAGCAAGAGCAGGAAGAAAAGGGGACAAGGAGCAAAAGGAAACGCGTGGGAGTTCACTTACCTCTCGACCCCCTTCAGCCCGGGGGCGGGCACCAGACCCCCCCTCTTCTTCCCCCCCCGCTTCCCCCCGCCCCTCCGACCCCGACGCTTGGGCCCAGGACCCCCGCCTCCACACAGCCCACTCCCCGGGGTCGTTTCTCCCCCCCAGTGGGGGAAAACTCCCCCAGGGAAACCCTGGTTTACCCCCCGCTGACGCCTCCCCGGAGTACGAGCGTCCCGTCTGACTCCCTGGTGGCCTGCTGGCTTGGGGGGGTGACCACAGACACGGGGGGCCCGAGAAAACTGGGGAAGGGGGTAACCAGCCCCAGTGCACGCCACCGGGGGGGAAAGACCACGGGGTTTTTAAACACTTCAGTCAGGGAAGGTTCAGCACCGTGGGAGGGCCCCCGTCCCCAGACACAACCGGGGCGGGTTTTCGCTTTTTCCGGCGCTTTTTTTCCCCAACCGGGGTTTTCGCCATTCCCAAAAAATGAAAAGTGACTCCGCACGAGCGGCAGCAGGGAGAAAGGCCGCGGTTTTGAACAAAAGCGGGGGTGGATTGGGAAGATCAGACCCGCTACCGGGGGGGGCACCCCCAATCCCAGCGACCCCCTGTGAGATTCACTTCCGTAAAACCCCCTTTTAAAGGGATTTCCCGTACCCCCTGGGGGACGGGCCACGCGGGGATCCCACAGTCCCCCCAGAAGTGCCTCACAAGGCGGGCCCCAGGAGTCCGCGGATGGTCATACCCGGGACGTGCAAGCGTTTGATCAACACTTTGCCTGGGGGGGGAGAGGTCCATGTGACAGGTGGACTTTCAGACATTGCGTCAGGTGGCGGAAAACACCCTGCCAGTGACCACTTCACAGCATTCAGAAAGGTTCACCGCAAGCTGACATAGAGAACATTTTTGACGATGCGATTTTAACATTTAATTTTTTAAAAATGCAAACCACCCAGCGTACATTAGTCTCAATTTTTCTTACTAATGCTTTTTTCCCAAAAAATCTTTCTCACGTCCTTATCTGTCAAAGGGAAAAATGTGAACGACAACACAAGATTTTATACTATCTTTTTTGTTGTTGTTGTTTTTTCAACGACAATGTTTAGAGCGGGGGGGATTTTTTTCCTTTGGGCTTAGCTCTGAGGTTCACCAATGGAAGATTTTTGTATGGGACCGTATTTGCCCAGCAGGGGGGTACCCGCTTTCCGATTCGGGAATGTATGCTGGCGTGTTTCGGTTCCGTAACCCCCGAACCTGACGGGAATAGGGTGCCTTTTACGTGCATATTTGCTCTTCTTTTTGCCATTATCCTCGGTAAAAAAAGAAGAATGAATGAATGAATGAATGAAGAATAATGAATGAATGAATGAATGAATAATAAAAAGAATAAATGAAAGAAATATAAAAAAAAGGGTAAATTCGCTTAGATATATTTTCACAAAAGGAAAAGGCACTGAAAGTTCGCCCTTAAAGTTGGCGGGAAAATTGTAAAAAAAAAAAATAATAAAAAAAAAAAGAAAAAAAAAGATAAATAAAAAAAAATAAAAAAAATATTAAATCCCACCCTTTAAATTTCCCACCAACCCGAAAGGAACCAAACCACGACTTAGGAACCCATGGTATTAAATTCCAAGGGTTTTTTAAAAACCACTTGGCTTGGGTCCGCGACAAGAGGTATTTGACGGGATCCCGAAACACTGATTAGAAAAAGTCCTTAGGCTAAACCCCAATTGTTGGGTTTGGTATTTTTTTTTTCCCTTGAAAAAAAAAATTTTTCAATATTTTTTTCTTTTTTTCATAATAACTGCTTTACAAAACTCAACAAAACCAGGGGGAAAAATGCTGCACAACCTGCGGTGCATTGCCGGTGCGTGGGTTGAGTGTGTTTTTCCGTGTGGTGTGTGTGTGTGGTTGTGTGGGGTGTGGTGTGTGTGTTGTGTGTTGTTGGTTGGTGTGTGTTGTGTTGAATCAAATCAAGTCAAATCAAGTCAAGTCAAGCAAATCAAATCAATTTTATTGGCAAAGGGACTTTTAAAAAAGCATTCAATTGCTTTTTTTTTCACGACCTCCTCTAAAAAAAAAAATCACATAATATGCAAAATTTTTGAGGAAAAACCTTAAGAAGATATGTCATACAAATGAAAAAGATATTTAAAAAAATGAAAATACACACCAAAAAAAAAACCAACACACACACAACAACACCCCCACGTACACACACCGCGCACAAAAACACACACACACGCACGCAAAAACCCACACACCACACCAACAACACACCCAACACAATAATAAATATATAAATAAAATATAATATATATAATTATTTAAAATTTTATAATATATATATTATAAAAATATATATATATATATAATATAATATAAATATATTCTGTGCTTTTCCAAACATAGCTGGATGAAATCCCTTGACTCCTAATCTAGCACAGGTAACACAATCAATCAAGGAAGCCGACAGGTGCTGAGCCTCAAGCTCATTTTACGCTCTTGAATGTCGTCAGTGAGTTACAGGGGGAAAATGAAAAACGATGAAGGGCATAGATGACACATATGCATACAAAAGGTCATAAAACAACAATAACGATATATAATAATCCCTTTTGCTTAGAGTAATCTCTCATTATTATATCCAAAAATTTTGCACCCAAAACGACATATATAAACACAAAAAGTACCTTTAACACTACAACATACCGAGGCAAAAAACAACATGATAAGTAAAGACCTTATGTTTGAGCAATACCTCATTTTATAAAGCCAAATTGCATCAAAGGACATTTATAAACACAACAAAGACCTTGAATATTACATACAATAATTTGATATATAATATATTGTGCAAGTAGTGGGAAAGCAGAAGTAAGGGCAGTTTTATTAATCATTTTATCCGAAAAAAGCCAGCTTAGACTCCATTTAAAGGGGTTTTTTTTCCCCGCATTTAAAACCAAGCACTGAAACCCCTTCTCTTATCCTTGTAAAAAAGGTTAAAAAGAAATAAAAAATTTAAAAAAAAAAAAGGGCCGTGGGATATACTATAAACAGAACCCAGTGCGAACGCATACAGAACATCGCACACCTTAAAAAACCCGTTCGTCTTTCGGGAGAAAAACCTTCGTCTGTTTTTGAACGGATGGAAAGTAAAAATCTGCACAAATGGTTTCATGTTTTTAAAATCACTACCAGTCGAAATAAAAAGCTACCTTAAAAAGGGGGGGAAAAACGGGCGCACACACAAAAATTCGCACACACCAAAATCTCACCATTAGTAACCCCCAGGGGCTCGATCCGAGGAAAAAACCATTTGTTTCAATGCAGGGATAGATTATCTATCTAACTATCTATCTATCTTTTTCTACTACTAAATATCTATTTTCTATCTATCTACTATCATCTAACATCTATCATCATCTGTCTGTCTGTCTGTCCGT
>JASPKP010006228.1:0-14610 GCA_030674155.1 Stramonita haemastoma
CTACACAAACTTTACACACCACACCCCAACCCCAAAACCCCACTACACTACCCCTACCCCTTTACCCCCTACAAAACACCACCCCAAATCCCCTACACTTTACCACACTAAACCCCACCCCACCCCAAACCCCACTACACAACACTACACAAACTACACTACACCACACCCCACACCCCACCACACCCCAAACTACAATTACCCCAACCCCCCCACACCAACCCACCAAAACCCCACCCAGCCACACTACCCCCAAATAAAATTTAAATAATACAAAATACACTAATAATGCACCCTAAACCCCAACCCCCAAACCCAGCCCCTTACACTTTACCAACAAAAACCCCACCACCCTAATACCACGCCCCACAACGCCAATAATTACACAAAGACGACAATTTTCGTCACATAACCCCAAAAAGTTTACATTGCAAATAGGTACTGTGGGAAAGAATCCATTGGAAATGTTGAATGTTTATGACCCGTCGATGAAGTGTAAATTATCCCAATTTTTTTTTATTTAACGGGTAAAGGGAAAAATATGATCTTTTTTGAGAAAGGGCAGAAAGGAGGAGGCAGGGGAGGTTTGGGGGGAATAGATACCTGAAAAAAGGGTAGACCCCGACAGACAGACAGCAACCCAACCCGCAGCAGATAGACCACAGGGGAGAAATAGACAGCCTCCCCCCACTCTTCCTGTCTTTTGTCTGTTTTGTCCCTTTTGTCCAGTCGTCTGTTCCCGTCTTCTTCTTCTTTCTTCTCCTCTCTCCCCCTCTTCCCTTTCTTTTCTCCCCACTCTTTTTCATTTTTGGTCCTTTTCTCCCCTCTTTTACTTTCCTCCCTTTCTCTGGTACGTTTAGTGTTTCCCGTGGGTACGGTTGTTTGGTGTTTTGAAGTTGCTTTTTCGGGTTAGCTTCATTAAAACCCCCCCCCCCCACCCCCCCCCACACCCCTTTGGGTTTAATGAACTGAAAGGGAGGTTGGGAAAAAAGAAAAAAAATATTAAAAGGTTTTTTCTGCAAAAGGAAAAAATTTTTTTTTAACAGATTTTAAAGGGGGGAAAAAAGCGATGGAGATGGGAGGGAGGGGGGGGGATGTATTTTTTCAAGCTTTTTTGGACTGGAGGGAATTTGGGAGGTTTCCCTTTTGCACTGCCCGTCCCCGATCCATTTCCGGCCCCCCCCTCAAACCCCCAAACCCCCACCCCCCCCCCCCCCCCCAACCCCACCCCCCCGGCATCAAAAATCAATTTTCAAACCAGAATTTTGTGGAAAAAACTAGAAACCCCCCCCCCCCCCCCCCCCCCCCCAATGGGGGAAAAGCCGCAAGTGTTGTATTGTTGTGTGTTGTATTAAAATATTTTAAAATATTTTAAATTTTAATATAATATATATATATTTTAAAAATATATATATATATATATAAATTTTAAAATATTTTTTTGTGTGTGTGTGTTGTGTTGTGGTTTTTGGGGTTTGGGGGTGTGTGTGTTTTGTTTTTGTTTTGTGTGGGTGGTTTTGGGGGGTGTGTGTTTTGTGTTTTGTGGTGGGGGTGGTGGTTTTCCGTTTTGTCTGCGTCCCAATTTTTGTAAAATTATTTTTTCTGTCTCCTCCATCCCCCCCTTTTCTTCCCCCTTCTCTTTGTTTTTTTTTTCTCTTTCAAAATGTGTGTGTTTGGTTTTGTGGGGTGGTGGGGTGTGTGTTTTGGGGTTGGTGGGGGTTCGTGCGTTTCGCGCGTGGGGTTTTTGTGTTTGTGGCCCACTTTTGTAAGTGTGTTTGTCTGTTCTCTTAAAGTTTTTTCCCCCCCACTTTTCTCCCCAAATTTTTTCTTTTCATGTGTGTGTGTGTGTGGGGTGTGGGGGTGTGTGTTTTTTTTGTGTGGTGTTTTTGTGTTGGTGTGTGTTTTGTGTGTGGGGTGTGTGGTGTGTGTGTGTTTTTGGGGTTTTTTTTGCGCCCCGCGCGCGCTCGCGTTTTTGCGGGCAAATGTGGTAAAACAAAGGGTGGCCCGGTTTTTTTTGTTTGGGGTGTGTGGTTTTTCTGTCTGTCTGGTTGGTGGGGTTGTTTGTTTTTGTCTTTTTGTGTGTGGTGTGTGGGGTGTCTGTTTTGTTTTGTTCTGTTGCCCACCCGCCGGGGTGGCCCGTCGTCTGTGACAGAAAATGTGTATGGGCTGTAGATTGGGAAAGGCATTCATGCCTTTTTTTTTCCATTTTGTCCTGGTTGAGTGAAACTGAAAGTAAGCTTTTTAAAAAGGGGGAAAAAGGGTATAATATAAACCCTGTAAAAGTAACTATTTAAATCTGAAAGGTTGGGGTGTGTGTGTGGGGGTTGGTTTTTTTTGGGTTTGGTGTTTTGGGGTTTTGGTGTGTGGGGGTTTTTGGGGTTTTGAGTGTTAGTGTGTGTGGGGGTTTAAAAATCAAGTAAGTTAAGTTAAGTCAAGTAAGTAAAAACAAAAATTTTTTTAAAACGGGGGGGGATTGGTTTGTTTTGTGGTGTGTTTTGTGTGTGTGGGGCGCCCCGTGCGCGCGTTTCGGGGGGGTTTTGTGTGTGTTTTGTGTGTGTGTGTGTGTGTGTGTGTGTGTGGGGGGGTGGGGAAACGGTTTGGGTTTCTTTTAAAATTTTAAAAAAAAATGGAGGACAAGGCCCGGGCATAAACATATTCATTTTAAGGGTGGGGGGAATGATCCATTTCGCCCCCCTTTATGTGTCAATAAATTTAATTTTCACCCGAATGTGACAAGACTATTTGTTTAAAATTTTCTCCGCAGGGGGGTGTGTTTTTTTGGTTTTTTTTTTGGGGGAAAGGGTGGGTGGGAGGGGGGGGGGTAGTGTTTTGGGGTTTTTTGTGTGGTTTTTGTGTGGTGTTTTGTGTTTTGTTTTGTTGGTGTGTTTTTTTTTTGTGTTTCGTGTGGTGTGGTGACAACCATGCATACATTTCAAAACACCATCCCCGCATACACGCACGCAAACATCACAAAAACCACACATAAAAACAACACACAAAGCGCGCGCGGCGACACCACACACACCACACACAACCACACCAAAACCCCCAACACCACACACACCCCACAAATAAAAAAGAGCAGACACCAGAGAGAGCGACCAGACAAAACAGAATGAAAAGAGGGGGACAGGGGACACAGACCGAAGGGCAGAAAAGACAGAAAGGGCAAAGAGAAGGGGGAAAAATGTAGGGTTGTTACTGTCTTTATGAATTAATTTCACAATGCTGACATTAAAATGTGCCGCCCCAAAAAATTTTTATTTCCACTTTTGTGGTGGTGTTTGTATTCCTTGTTTTTTTAATTTTTCTTTTTGTGGTCGGTTTTTTGGGTTTTGGGGAAAACCCTGCAATTTTCCCCTAAATTTCCCCCTCTCTCTCTTCTCTCTCTCTCTCTTTTTCTCTCCCCCTCTCTCTCTTCTTTCCCCCTCCTTCTCCTCCTTTTCTCTTCTCTCTTCAAGGTTTTGTGGTGTGGGGGCGCGGCGTGTTCGTGCGGGCTTGGTGGGGTCGCCAAAGTGTAGGCAAATTTAAGTTTTTTGCAAGATGCTTTGGGACTCCCCCCAAGATTAGGCCGGGGGGTATTTTCATTTTTTGGGATCAGAGAGGCCAAAGGGGTTGAAGCATAGAGAAAATACCCAAGGGGTGGGAGCCTTTTCACTCCGGGGGGGTTGTGTGTCCCGTGGGGTCTGGTTTTTTCTGTCCCGTCTTTTCTGTCTGTCTGTCTGGCTGTCTGTCTGGCTGTCTGTAAACCCGCTTGAAAAGAACAGTCTGGGTTTATTTCATGATCGTTACCAATTTTCATCCCAAAGGGGCGGGGGTTTTTGTAAGGGGGGGCCCATCAAAAAAGGCAACCGTGGGGCCACCAGCCCGAGGGGCCCGCACTTTTGCTGGGTCACTTTTTGGGAGTGTTCAGTGGTTTGTTCTGAGCAAAAACGGGAGGGACCACCACCAATAACCCCTTCAAACCACAGTATTTGTCAGTCCGCCCGGGGGCCAGAAGTGGAGTCCCCCCCCTGAGGGGCGACCCCCACAAAAACCCCTCCAAAAGACCGTCCCCGCAAATCAAACCCCCAAAGGGTTTGACCCCAAATTCATCAAGGCACCGAAATTTTTGGGTTTTGCCCCAATTAATTAAAGGGCCCAAGATCCAGAGCAAAACCCGGGGGTAACCCAATCCCAAAGGCCACCCTTTTATTTTTGCATTTAATTTATCAATGGGAAAAGAGGATGGTGTAGTGATGCCCGTTTTGGAAGTGAAGGGGCTTGGGGAAACCCCTTTTACAGGGCTTTTTACTCTAAGCTTATATCAAAAATATAAACCCCCGGGGTTTAAAACCCGGGCCCCAAGAAAACAGACAAACCTTTCAGTTTTTGGTAGGTAAATTTTAGCAAAAACTCTCCAAAATTATAGCCCCGTTTAAAGTGGATGAAACTCGACTGTGTTTGGGCCCAGTCTCCCCCCGAGCCCACAGCACACTCCCTTTTTTGGAAGAGCCCGGCCCCGGAATTTGGGGGAAAATCCCTAAAGACTCCCTTTTAGGGGAAACGAACCCAGGATTTTCCCAAAAGTGAACAAATGAAAGTTTTGCAAATTTTTACCAAAAATGAACCCGAAACAAAAATATACCAGGGTTTCACTTTTAAATTTTATTGGGAAAATCCCTATAAATGCCCGAATCCTTACTGAATTCACTGCCGAATTTTAAACCCAGAAAATTATAAACCCCCCAAAGATAGAAATCAGATAGTTTTAAAACCCCTCGGCTATGCCAACCCTTTTTAAAAAAAAAAAAAAATTTTGGAGTTTTTTTTCCCGGTTAAAAAGGGACCTGTGTGATTATAAGGTTTTGACTGGAGAAACCCTGTTTTTCTAAATTTTGGCACAACGAAAGACGAGGGCCCCCCCTAAAAGTGTGAAAGCCCCTTTTTGTTGTTTCCCAAAAAATCGTAACCCAAACAATAAAACAAAGACACCCAAAAACATTCCGAGCTCTTTTTGTGAAAGGGTTTGGGGGCGAACCAAAGTTTTCGGCAAAAAGAAATTGACACCATGACATAGTTTTCTTTTTTATTCCCCGTGGGCAAAAGCCCCATCCCCCCCCTCCTTTCCCCCCTCTCTTTCCTCCCCCCTCGTTTCCCCTTTTTTTTTTTTTTAAAAAAATGGCCCGAAAAGTTCGATCGTGATAGTTTAAATGAGGCCATTATTTAAAAAATAAAAAGAAGAAAAAAACCGACTAAAGCTTTTACGTTTCATCAATGCCTATATTGGAAAATGATTCAAAAAATGAATTTTTTAAGTGGGTTTGGACCGAAATTAAAAGCTAGCAGTTACTGACGGGAAGTTAAGTGCCAATGGGTTTCATTAAAAAAAAATATGATATGAAAATTTTTTTTTGAATTGTCCTTTTAGCCAAGACAAGCTTTAAACGTAAAACCTTTCTAATTTTTTTTCCTTTTTAAAGGGGGGAAAAAGAGGGGGAGAGAGGGTGGAAGAGGGGGGAGAGGGGGAGGGGAGGAAAAGAGAAGAGAGAGAGGAAGGGGGGAGAGAAAAAAAGAAAAGAGGAATGAGAGAGAGAAAAGAGAGAAGGGGGGAGGAGAAGGCCGGGGATTTATTTTTTCCCCTTTTAAAAATGGGCAACATTTTAAAACCCCTCATGAAGGGGATAGTGAAAAAAAAACATACACGGAAAAAAAAAATTAAAAAATTCCCCATAAACAAAACAAAATAAAAAGGTCAAAAAATTTTAAAAAAATTTGGTTGGGGAAAAGAATCAAAAGACTTTAATTGGGGGAAAAGGGCCGGGGGGGGTTTAAAGAGGGGGGGGAAAGGAAGGGGGGAGGGGGAGAGATTTTTTAAGAGGGGAGCGGGGGGGGGAGGGGGGAGAGAGAGAAGAAGGAAAAAAAAGAAAGAGGGGGGGAGGGGGAGGGGAGGGGGGAGAGGGGGGGGAAGGGATTTTTTTGGGGGGAGGGGGGGAGGGGGAAAAGAAATAAAAGGGGAAAAAGAAGAAGAAGAAAAAAGAAAAGGAAAAAAGGGGGGAAATTCGGGTTTTTTCTATCCATCAAACGCTTTCAAACTGCTAAGGATATTTTGGGGGGGGGGGGGGGGGGGGGGGTTTTTATCTTATAAGGAACAAAAATGTTCCCTTTAAATAAAAATATGACTTTAAAAAATTAAAAAAAAATGTTATGAAAGATTAAAAAAAAGAAGAAAAGAAAGAAAAAAGCCCCCTGAAGTGGGGTTTTAAAGGGTGGGCTATAATTTTGGTGAAGTGTTTAAAAAAAGGTGATACTAAAGATCTCTGAAAGCCATTTTTGCATTTTTGATCTGTACAGTCAGAGGTATAAGGGCCAACAATGGGGAATTTAAACCCCCCCCCGGATTCAATAAAGGGGGACAGATCAGTTCCCAAAGGCCCGAAGGGTTAAAGGGCGGGGATTTTCCCCCTTTTGGTCCCCAAACCCCGGACCGTCAAAGGCCCCAGACCGCGGATTGCACGTGAAGATTTTTCCCCAAGGGGGAATGGCCTTTTTTTTTGTTTTTTTTTAAAAGGTTTAAAACGCCTTTAAATTGCCTTAACCCCACCCCAGACGGGGCCCAAAGGTTTTCAGGGCACCGGGGGTTGCACGTGGAATAAAAATTAGGAAAGCGGAGTTTGTTTTAAAACTTTAGACCTGTCCTCGCCCCCCGCCTCAGAAAGGTTTTAAGGTCACGGAGCATGAATTTTCAGGGAAAACAAAACCCGGAATTTTCAGAAAAAGTGAAACCCGACGTGCTACATTGTCTAGAAGAAATTTCAGGGGGTACCCCAAATTTGGGTAAATTTTTCTCGGTTCCCCTCTCTGTTTTTCCCGTCTGTCTGTCTGTCCTGTCTTCTCTCCTCTCTCCTTCTCTCTCTTTCTCTCCCTCTCTCCCCTTTCCCCTCTTCTCTCCCCTTTCCTCCTTTTCTCTCCTCTTCTCCTCTCCTGTCAAACTGGGGGGTGTTAGGTTTAAATTTTTCACAGACTTAAGATACGTTTTGGTTTAAAAAAGCAACAGAAAGAAGTAATTTTTTTTTTTATTTTTAAATCCTGCCTTTAATTTTAAAAAAAATGGGGGGAAAAAGGGATCCCCCGCAAATTAAAAAACCACCAAAATTTCAAAAAAAAACCCTTTTTTTTCCCCCCCGAGCGCAGGCCCTTAATCACACTAACAAAATTTTGCTTTTAATTTATACATAAACGAAGCCCCTTTTCAATAAGAGATTGTTTGATGTGTAAATTTGGGGTTTTTTAAAAAACCCCCCCCTCCACCCCCCTTTTAGTTGTTAGTTTTCCAAATGTGTGGGTTTTTTGGATCATTTGATTGTTCCAAAAGGGACCCTTTTTAAAAACCCGTATTTTTATTTTATTTTTTAATTGATTTTGATCAAATAACCCCTTTCATGTATGAGCAAAAGGCCTTTTTTAAAAGAACAAATTAATTTTTTTGGGGTTCAGAGAGTTTATTTCTCTTTGGGCAAAAACAACCCCATCAACCCCTTTTCCCTTCAAACAGCGCAATTTTTTTTTTTTTTTTTCATTGAGCTTGGGGGGGGGGTGAAGAGGGGAGCCGGTTTTAAATTTTTTTTGCATTTTTTCTTTGCCTTTTTCAAAGCCCATCCTGATTTTAGTTTATAATCATAAGTCCCAGGTTTATTCTTTTTCCCCAATCCTTAAGGGGTTTAGTGAGGCACTGCACGAAGTTTTCCCGGTCGTCTTTGGGCAAATTGAACCCCGGGAGAATCCCTCTCTCTGAGGTATAGGATGCAAGCTGGGTTTTGTTCGTATTTTAAAGAACACTGACATAGATTAAAAAGGGTCTTAAAAGTAATTTTAAATTTTTGCATATGTATATGTTTTCGTGGAGGGAATTAAAAGCAAGGCGAGTCTGCACTTTAAAACCGACCCAGAAAATTTTTGGTTTAAAAAACCTCCCCCCCCCCCCCTCCCCTCTTTATTCACTGAACCGCTGCCGGGGAATTCGAACCGAAACCTTATGGACCAGCCCGGATGAAAATTTTCGTTTTCCATTTTAAACCCAATTTAATCAAACCCAAACAATCAATTTAGTCAATCAATCACAAAAAATCAGTCCCAATTAATTTAAAATTTTTTTTTTTCCTTCAAAACGGGCCCCCGAATCGAAAAAAAAAATTTTTTTTCTTTAAAAAAGATGTTTAAAGCGTGGCCCCTCCCAAACAAAAATTTTGCAGTGGTTTGGGAAAACTGTTTGAAACGAGAGAAAGAAGAGTTTTTTTGACATCAAGGGGAAATTTTTCCCCTTTTTTTTTCCCCCTTTTTTTCACCTTTAATTCCGGGGTTTTTTCCCCTTTTGGGGTTAATGCTTAAGTCCCCGCTCCCTTTTTTTAAAAATTCCCCGTTTAAAAACAGACTTGATTGTTATGCACGCCCCAAACACTCACAGTCAAGGATTTAAAAACACATTTGGGCAGTTTCCCTTCGATTGCATACAAAAGCAGTAAGAGAAAATTTTTCAAAATTTTGTAAATTTGGTTTAAAATTTTAAAAAGTTTTGTATTTTAAAGAATATCATAAAATGTTTGAACAAACACACTCTTAAATCAAGTGCATGCATGTAGCACGGCGCACGCACGGTCCGGCCCCACCGCACACTCATGGGGGCCCCAACACACACGCCCCACGCCGACCACGCCAAACACACAAACAAAAACCCCAAAAACACTCTCCATTTTCCCCCCCTCTCTCCTCTCCTCTCCTTTTCCTTCCTCCCAGTTTTTTGTCCCCACTCTTCTTCAGCCCTGAGCGCTTCAGAAAAATTTTAAATTTCGTCCGGATGTGGCCCCAAAAAAAAAATCTTTAGAATATTTGTCATAAAAAAGAAAATTTCACAGGGGGTAGGTAAGAGGCACATTTTAGAACCCCCCGGGTATTTTTCCCTTCCCCGGGTACTTTTTCTTTCTTTCTTTCTTTCTTTCTTTCTTTTTGAGAGGAGAAGACAGGGAGAAAAGGGGGGAAAAGACAGACAGACAGACAGAAAGACAAGACAACAGACAGACAGACAGACAGGCCCGTGTAAAGTGGGACTTTCCTATCTACTCACTAAAAAAACCATCACCACTATACTACTACTATACTACTACTATAAATACCTTTCTACTACAAATACAAATACTGTGGCTGCTGCCTTTTTTTCTGCTGTTGGTGCGGCCCCTGCTGCTGCTGCTATTACTTCTTTCTATACTGCTGCTGCTTCTACTACTGCTGCTTTCTACGTTCTACTTTTTTACCAAATACTTTCTACTAACTTCAAAAAATCGGGTTTCTTTACTCCCACTTTTTGAATGCTGAAAGCTAAAAACCCCATAAATACTTTTTTTGGTAAAATCCTTATAACTTTTTTTCAAATATAAAACTACCCCTTGCCCAATAATGCGCAACTTTTACTTTTCCACTAACTACCCAATGCCACCCTTATCCCCTACTACTCCTACAACGCCGCTAAAATTTTTCTACGGGTAAAACAAACCCCATCACTAAAAAACTACAAATACCCAAATTTTTACTACTACACTTTCTACTAACCTTTCTATACTATACTTTCAAATCTACTACCTACTACTGTGTGCTGTGTGCTGCTTTTGCTGCTGCTGGCTGAATTTCCAAATACTAAATACTAAATTATAAAGCTTGGGTTTTGAAGCAGCTACTCTGCGTTAAAATTACTTCCCTTTCCGCCATAAACCCACCCCCCAATTCTAACCACCACCCCCACTTCCAAATTAAAAATACCCAAATTTTTAACTTCCCTACCAAATACGAGGAGGGGGGGGGGAAAAGGAGGGAGGAGGAGGAGGAAAAAGGGGGAAAAAAGAGGAGAGGAGAGACAGAGAGGAGACAGGGGGAGAGGGACAGAGAGAGACAGACAGGGAAAAAGAAGACCGAAAAGAAGACAGAGGGAAAAGAGAGAGAAAAAGAGGGGAGAGAGACCCGAGAGAGAGAAGAGAGAAGGAAGGGAGGACAGAGGGGACAGAGACAAAAAAACGACGCCAAAACAGACAGGAAAAGACAAAGGGCAAAAGAAGAAGACAGGGCCGAGAAGTAAATAATAAAAGCAAAACACAAATTCTAACACAGAAGCAAAAGCATCAATATCAAAACAAAACAGGTTCCCCCAACACCAAAATGAAAAATTTTTCCCAATAATTTAATGTGGACATTTTTTCAGTCCTGTTTCCCAAAGGGAATTCCCTTTTAACGGTGGCTTCTAATGAAAGGTAAACAGGTTTTAAAGGGGTTTAAATTTTCCAATGTTAAAAAAAAAAGACCCCCCCCCCCAACCCCTACCACCACTACTAACCCCCACCACCCCCAGCCCATAGGCCCAAATGGTTAGAGTATGGGGAAATTTCCCGGTGGTAGAAATGGTTTCCGGGTCGTTTAAAATGTTTTTTTTTGTTGTTTGTTTGTATGTTGTTGTTGTTGTTGTTTTGGGGGGGTAAAATTTTTAGGATGGATCCCACCCCAAAATTTAGTTTGCTTTTGAAATAGTTTTTAAGTTTATAGACTGAGGGTAACCCTTTCTATGAAGTTTTCTGACTGGACCAAAACAGTATGAAGTTTTTTCTTAAACTAGGACCATACAGTATGAAGTTTTTTTTGCTTTGGACCATTTCAGTATGAAGTTTGTTATAGACTTTGGGGCCAACAGTATGAAGTTTGAAAATGGACCCCACAGTAAAGAAGTTTTCATGCATAGACTAACCCACAGTTTTGAAGTTTTTTTAAAAGGGCTAGGACCACATGTATGAAGTTTGCTAGACTGGACCACACAAATATGAAGTTTTGGGTGGACTGCAGCCACACCCCTATGAAATTTGTAACAAAGGGCCACCAGTATGAAGTTTGCTGGACTGCAAACCCCACATTAGGGAAATTTTTAACTTTGGACCACACAGTAAGAAGTTTGTAATAGGGCCCACGTTGAAGGGTTTTCCTTTGGGTGCGCCCCACAGTATGAAGTTTTTCCCGGACTTCAGCCAAAACCCGTATGAAGTTTGGGTAGCTTAGGGCCCCACGTTTGAAGTTTGTAGACAAGGACCCCCACAGTATAATTTTTTCTATTAGACAAGGACCAAAACAGTATGAAGTTTGCTAATTTGGGCCCCCAAAAGTTTAAGTTTGTAGAAAAAACCACACGTATGAAGTTTGCTGAACTTTAGGCCCCCCTTTCAGTTAGGTATCATCCCCTTTGGGCAATTTTGAGAGTATTAAATCCCCTTTGGGCCTTTATTGATTTTCCCCAAAATTTAAAATTTTGTCTGATAGAAGTGGGGGATTTAAAGCCTGGGCAAGAGTACACTTCACTACACTACACAAAACTACACTAAACTACCCCTCCAAAAACACTAACTACAAAACAAATACACTACCCTAACTACACAAAACTACAATTAAACTACACTTTCCCCACACTACCCCAGGGTACGAAACCACACTAAAAATTATATTCTTTCACAGTAGCCCCCAAAATTTTTTCTTTTCGTCGGTCTTCCCCTTTTCCCCCTTTTTAAATTGTGGCCCCGCAAGTGATGCCGGAGGATTGTCATGAAAAAAAAGTAAATTATGTCTCTGTTTAGTGGTCCCCGATGCCCCTGATCTTTAAACCAAACAGTTTTATTTTCCCCAATCTTTGTTTGGGTTAAGTGATTTCGCGCAATAATTTTTGAAAGGGCTAAGGAAATTTTGGAGGGGGAAAACCCGGAAGAATACAATTATTAAAAGAAAAAAAAACCCGCTTTCACACAAGGGTCATGTTTTAGATACCATCCCCGAGGAAAAACGGGGAGTTTTTTGGGCCCCGGGTGGGTCGAGGGGTTTTATAAAAAATATAAAATTATATTTTATAATAATAAATATTTTTTATTTTATAATAAAAATATATATATAAATATATATTTAATTTTAAAGGTGAAGGGGTGCACTTGTGGCGACGCGCTTCCCAGGAAGAGCCGCCCGAATTTACGGCAGAGAAACTGGTGAAAATAAAGTTGGAAAAAAAAATAAAATAAAATAAAATAAAATAAATGCTGTGATGGTCCCCTCTCTTTTGGGTGGGGCCCCTCACTAGTCTGGCTCCAAAGGCTTTAACTTAATTGGTCAATTGAGGGGCTTAGTTAGTGATATTCCCGATCTGTTGGAACCCCAAAAAAGGCCCATGGCACCAACGAATAACACAACAGCAGCCCCAAAAGGGTTTTTTTGTTGGTGGCCTCGGGCGGCCCTTACTTAAAACCCTTTCCGAAACTGTTTGGGCCCTTAGGATTTGTTTTTTTATTATTTTATTTAATTTTTATAAAAGGATAATGGAATTAAACCATCCAACGTTTTTGTTTAAAATCCAGTCCCCCTGTGTATGCAGTTTTTCAGCTTTGTATCAGTATTTTTATGAAGGACGAGTGGGGGAGGGGTTTTTTTTCTGGAGTGGTGGGGGTTGGTTTTTGGTGGGTGGGGAAAAAGCCCGGGGCTGCCACCCCTACCAAAAACAAAAAACCCCCCAAAAAAAATTATTTTTGGCAAAAAGAAAAAAAAAACCCCCCCCCCAAAAAAAAAAAAAAAAAAAAAAAAGTCTTTTGTGCTGAGCATACTTTTCATTAAAGGGAATCCTTAAATCAATGTGTTGTACCTCGTCAGACTCGCGGCTGTTTATACCTGTTAATCAATAAGACTCAGTCCAGTCTGATGTTTATCATCCGGCAAACTGAAGAAATGTCTTCAGGCTGTAAGAGTTGATCAAAACACAGAAGAAAAAAAATACAGACCAAATCCAAACAAAACCACACACACAAAAAAATCAGACTGCCAAGCAGAAAAGAAAAGAGGAAGACAGAAACACATACAGAGAGGAAGACAGACCGAATGGAAGACTGCAAATAGTTATTAGCAAAATGTCAAACGATTGCAAAGTGCAGGTGGACTTTAGGGATTGGTATCGTCATCAAGAAAATGATTGCCATCATCTATTTTTATTATTTTTTTAATATTAATTTATTCTTTTATATCGAGGATAATGGGATAAGCACTCTTGCGCTTTTTTACATCCAGTCTTCGTGTGTATGCAGTTTTGGAAATGTCATCTGTTCCCAGTCATCCAGTGACTGATCATTCCTTGGCCTTAGAAATAACGTGCCCTGAAAATCAATAGACATGTACAAATTAACTGTAAGTGCATTGGCCTATTGCTGTATGGCACTTTCATTTCTTCGGTTTGTTCATCAGTTGATTGGTTGGCTGAATTGTTGTTGTTGTTGTTGTTGTTGTTGTGTTTGGTTTAGTTGTCGCACTTACATCTTTAAAAAAATAACTACAAAGGAATGTTGCATTAGCTTCTGTCGCATAGGGCCATCACATTTCCTCGCTGGGTTTGTATTTTGTACCACTTTACTAGGTTGGTAGGTTGATTAGTGGCTTTACTTTGGGTTTGTTTGCTTGGTGTTTTTTCATTTCGTGTCCCGCTTACATCGCTTTAAATGATTATTAATATCAATAAATGTACTCACCAGTTTGATATTTTTTCACCTCGACCCTCTCTCTGTCACACACACACAGAGAAAAAGGATCTTTCTTGTAGTGTCACCAAACCTTAACTCATTTTCTTCGTGTCTGTCTCCAGATCCTGTATGACGTCTGTCTGTACTGTGCTCTCAGCCTTACACAGTCATGTATCTTGAGGGGGGGGGGGGGGGGGGGGGGGGTGGGTGGTTGGAAGCCTCTCGTCTTGTCTAATATGTGTCATTTTCATGGCGTTATATTACCTATGTAAAGGACAAAGAAACAGAGAGAGAGAGAGTAGTGAGATGATAGAGAGATGAGAGAGAGAGAGATAGAGCGAGAGAGTGAGAGAGAGAGAGTAGATAAGAGTAGAGAGAGAGAGAGAGAGAGAGAGAGGAGAGAGAGAGAGAGAGAGAGAGAGAAGAGAGAATGAATAATCTTTTATATTGAAGGTAACAGAGTAAGCATTTATATACTTTTTCATCGGCCCTTGCCCTGATTTTATATATTATAGAGAGAGATAAAAGAGAGAGAGAGAGAGAGAGAGAGAGAGAGAGAGAGAGAGAGAGAGAGAGAGAGAGAGGAGGGGGGGGTGGGGGGGGGGAGGAGGGGGGGGGGGAGAGAGGAGTGAGAGAGAGAGAGGGTGAGAGAGAGAAGGAGATGAAGGAGAGAGAGAGAGAGAGAGAGGGGAGGAGAAAGAGAGGAGATGAGAGGTGGAGAGAGGAGAGAGGAGAGAGGAGGGAGAGAGAGGGAGATGGAGAAAGAGGAGAGATCTGAGTTCGAGCTGAGAGTAGAGAGGGGAGATAGAGAGCGAGAGAGGGAGGAGAGAGAAGAGACAGAGAGGAGAGACCAGAGAGAGAGACAGAAAGAGAAAGAGAGAGAGAGAGACAGAGAGAGAGACAGAGAGAGGGAGAGACGGAGAGGGAAACAGGAGAGAGAGACAGAGGAACAGAGAGCAAGAGAACAGGAGAGACAGAGAGGGGAGACAGAGAGAGGACAGAGGAAGAAGGGGGAGAAGAGAGGGAGAGAGAGAGAGAGAGAGAGAGAGAGGAGGACCTTGTC
>JASPKP010006229.1:0-14609 GCA_030674155.1 Stramonita haemastoma
TTTGAAGGCTGGAAAAAACTTTACTTGGATGTTTTTTTGGTTGTTCATTAAGATTGTTTTTCTTTTTTTGGGTGCGTAAAACTTTTTTGGTTTGTTGGGTTAAAGCTGTCGCCCAAAATAAAGGAAACCCTTGGAATCCCGGTTATTTTTCGTTTTGGGAAAAATTTTTGGCCCCCTTTTGCTTGCGTGTTTGTGGGGGGGTTTTGTCTATTATTTCTTTTTCCCCTTTTTTTTTTTTCTTTGTTTTTTATTTTAATTTTTTTTTCCTTTTTGTCCTTTTCCCTGGTTTTGTCCTGTTTTCCTCCTCCTCCTCCCATACCTAACCTACCCCACCGCTGTTTTCTGTCTGTCTGTTGTCCTATCATTCTATTCTCTATCTATCTATCATCTTCATCTATTTTTTCTTCTTTTTCCTATTTTATTATCTATCTATCTCTTTTATCCCTCGGCTCGCGACGCCATGGGGGCACCCCTGAAGATTTTTACAAAACCCCCTTCTTCCTTCCCCCTGTCTGTTTTCTCAAAATTTGGTGAGTTCTAAGGCCCGTCCATTCGCTGATGTTGTCCTCCCTCTTTTTCCTTCTTTGGGGCCCTTTTTTTCCTTTTTTTGGCAGTCATTGCAGTATGTTTTTGCAATTTTTTTTTGATCTTGCGAATGCCCTGTAATAAGGGTTGTGGGGGTAATTGGCCAGGGGTTTAAGATTTTCCTTTTCATGGAGGGGTGTGATGGTGACTGTGTCCCCATGGTGTTTTGTCATTTTTCCCGTTGCTAGATCTTGCGGAGACTTTTGTTGAGTGTTGATTTAAGGGTTCCCCCCGCTTGAGCCCGTTTTAGCAGGAAGTTGTCGCCCTGCGCTTCCCCTTTTTCAGCGATCTGCTGTGTTTCTTTTTATCGTAGGATAAGGGGAAATGTCTGTATCTGTGCTTGTGGGGACTTGAGGAGTCTGGTCCCTGTGGTTTTGCGTTTTACGGTCAGGCAGTATTCGTCCATTTTTCAGAAATCCGGGGTAAATGGCTTTTTTCCATTTTTTGCCTTGGGTTGTAGTTTTTCTCTTTTTTATGCCTCGTCTTTCACCATTTGTTTGCTTTCCTTCTTTGTTTTTCGGGGATGTTTTCTTAAAAAGTCCTGGCCTTTTCCCCAAATCCTTTCTTTTTGCTTTGTCATGGAATTTTATTCTTTTGTGGAAGGGGAAATTTTTAAGCACAAAATTTCCAGAAGGATGGGTTTTGTTTACCTGAAAAGAGCCCCCGGCTTGAAAGGGATGGGGGGGGGGGGGGGGGGGGGGGGGGGGGGGGGGGGGGGGTTTTTTTTTGGATAGAAAAGAGTGGTTATGGCATATCTAAAACCCCACAGGGTTCTACACTATTTTAAACGTGAACAAGGGAAGCAATACATGCTTGAAACCGTCGGGAAAAGGCAGTAAACTGTCCTTCCCTGTACCGTTTTTTTTTCGTTTTTGTAAAGAACAAAAAAAAACTCTTTCGCGCGCGCGCGCGCGCGCGCGGCGCGCGTTGTGTGTGTGTGTGTGTGTGGTGTGTGGTGTGTGTGTGTGTTGTGTTGTGTGTGTGTGTGTTGTGTTGTGGTTGTGTGTGACTTTTTTTTCTTGTGTGTGTGTGGGGCGTGGGTGTGTGTTTGTGTAGGTCAGCAATAAAAAATGTTTTTTCTTCGGCCCCAACCCCTAGAAGGGGGGTAAAAAAAAAGCATTTAAAAAAGCAAAGGAAAGGTCCGGAAAAGCAAAAAAAAAATTTTCTGTTAAGTAAGTGGCGAGTCAAGGATGAAAAAATGTGGAAAGGATTCCCCTTATGTATCGGAAAAATGACCTCTTTTGGGAACATATTTCCTTTTCCCCCAGTTCCCAAGTTCTAATAAAACCCTGCGTAAAGATTCAAAAAGTTTAAAAGCGAAAAAAAATGGAACAGAACCGTTTTTAGTAGATTTTTATAAAATGGTTGTTTTATAGGACCTAAAATATTTATGCCCTTTGATTTCTAACGATAAACTTTTATAAAAAGCTCCCCATCTTCTTGCAATACACAAAATTTAAATGTAGTCCGTATTTTTCTTGAAAATTCTTCTGAAAAATGATCCCTTTTAATCTGTGCACGCCAAGACAAAAAATTTTACTAAACTCCCTAAAAAATTTTATACCTGTATACAAAAAACTGACCACATCAAAATTACATTTAAACAGTCATATATGTTTGATTAGTCTTTTACCCCGCCGACCCCTTTACTCTTGTATTTTAAACATAACATTTTGCGCACACGTTAAATCCTGTTCCGCTTTTCGTAGGGTAGGCCCTCGGTGCCGACGGAAACAGAGACAGATTAAAAAACCTGCATCCGGGGGGACTGAATGTAAAAAAGCAAACCGTGCAAACTCCCGTTATCCCCGGTATAAAAGAATAAATAAACAAAAAAAAAAACTTTCTTTTTTGTTAAACAGCAATATAAAAGATTTCTTAACCCCGCTCCTTTTTGGGAGCCAACTGCCAAAACCGATTAAAAAAAAAACCTTTTTAAAAAATTCCCCAACCGTTTTACCTATTCGCCATATTAAACGGCATTGATTTAATTGTTTGCTTGGGACTATTTTGTCCATTTTTAAAACCTAAACCAGTATCAAATATTCCTGACGGGACTTTAATAAATAATGGAACTGTTTTCCTGGTTATTTGGTTTGTGTGTGTGGGTGTGTGGGTTGGTGGGGTGTGTGTGTGTGTGTGTGTGGTGGGTGTGTGGGGGGGGTGCGGGTGGTGCCGTTGGCGGCTGTGCTGGGGGCGTGGATGTATTGCACCCCCAAAAAAAGCCCTTTACGCCAGGTTTTTTCACGTTTTGATTAAACCAAAATTCTGGCGGCCGTGCGACGGCCTGGGAACCCTTCTATGGAAAAAGCAAAGGGAGGAGTGATGATCGAACTTTTTTCCCCCCTCATGAAAATTCCATTGAAAATTTAACTTTTTTCTGACATGACTCTTATAGAGGCTGATTGCACAGTCCTTAAGTTGCCCTGGGGGCTAGTTGGCCTTTGAGAACATCTCCAACGTGATGTCCAAAACCCCCTTTTTGGCCGAGGAGTGGGGTTTTGTGTGGGCAAGGGACTCCACTATAATCAAATTTCTGACCCCAATTTTCAAAACCCCTGCCCCTCGTGTTTTGGAGGTTTTCGAAAAACGGACAAAAAAATGTCAAATCAATACTTTTACAAAAACCTTTCACCGATTTAATGATGGTAAATGGAAGGCTGAGACTTTTTGGTCTCTGCTGCCCCCTACCCAAAAAAAAACGGCCCCTTTTGAAAAAAAAAGGAAAAAATAAGGCCAACAAAAAAGCTAAAAAAAAAAAAATTACCTGAATTTTAAAACGACAAACAGGTTAGTTTCTTTTGTTTGCTGACACTGGTTTTTGGCAAACTCTAAAATTTCCCTTTTTTTAAATTTTATAAAAAAAAAGTTTTTAAACATTATTTTTTTTTTTTTAAAATTAAATCCAAACAAAAAAACCGCAGTCGCGTCGTAATGAAATAAAATTAATAACACTGATGCCAACAGTCATTGCTCCCTTCTCAGACAAAGGCGAATTGGGGGGAAGCGTTTTAAGATTCACCCCCCTTTAAAAAAGCCCCATAAGTGCCCCCCCCCCAAAAAAAAAAAAAAAAAAAAAAAAAAAAAAAAAAAAAAAACCCCCAAAACCCCAAAACCCCCAAAACCCCCACCCCCCCGGATGATCGATAGTCACGTAACATGGAAAAAAGGGGCTACCGCTTTTCGTTAAAACCGATGTAACCGGGGCTTATAGTCATGACCACTAATTGCTGATGTCCGTTTCCCGTATGTCTGTTTTTTTTTTTGTCAGCGTACATTCGTTTTTTAAGTCGGGGAAAGTTTTTGTACCCCCTTTTTTCACGTTACAGAAAAGGCTAACTGCCAAAGCCAGCTAAAAAAAATGTGACTTGTGAAAAGGTAAAGGTAAATGTCCCCTAAAATTTTGTGGTCATAGGGGAGCGAGGGGTCGAGACCCCAGCTTCTCTCCCTTTTTCCTTCTCTCTCCCTCTCTCACTCCTCCCCTTTCCTTCCTCCTTCTCTTCCCCCTCCTTCCTTCCTAAGGGGCGGAAATAAAAAAGTATGTAATGCTTCTTACCTTTTTCCCCTGAAAAAATAAAGATTATTTTTTCTTCCTCCCCCTCTCTCTCTCTCTCTCTCTCTCTTACTCTCTTCTCTCTTTCCCCTTCTCTTCCCCCCTTCTTTTCTCTCTCTCTCCTACCCCCCTCTTTATCTTTTTCATTTTTTAAAAATTATTTAATTTAAAAATTTTAAATTAAACGAAAATTATCTCTGTCACCTGCCCGTTTTTTGTGAATAAATTTGCCCTTACTTTTCGTTTACCCCTCCCTTTTGCCTTTTATGGGGCAATCTTTTTTAGTTTGGGTTTTTTAAGTGGTGAATTTGCGGTTTAAAAATCGGTTTTAAAAGGCAGAGGGGATTCCTAGCTATGGGGGAAATGTTTAGTAAAGCTCTTTTATTCACGGCAGCTAAATAGAATGCTAGCGCCTTTTGAGGAAGGGGAAATGGTTTAAAATAATTCTGGAAATGAAATGAAAGATAAGTTGCATAACCTTTTAAAGGGGAAAACCGAAGAAAAAAAAACTCTAAAAAGCAAAAAAGTCGAACCTGGGAGAGACAAAGAAAGAAAGAAAGAAAGAAAGAGAGAGAAAAGAGAGAGGAGAAGGAGAGAGAGAGAGAGAGAGAGAGAGGGAGAGGAGGAGAGAGGGGAGAGAGGTAGAGAGACAAGACACGACAAAACAGACAGACAGACAGACAGACAGAGACAGAGCAGAGGCAGACAGACCAGACAGACGGACAATATATTTGTGTGTGTGTGGTGTGTGTGGTGTGTGGAGAGAGAGAGAGAGAGAGAGGGGGAGAGGAGAGAGAGAGAGAGGGGGAGAGAGAGAAGACAGACAGACAGACAGACAGACAGACGACAGCGACGAAGACAAGAGAAGACAGAGACGACAGACACACAGACACACACAGCAGGAAGGACGAGACCCACAGACACGACACACAGACAGAAAGACGAAAACCACAGACACGACACAGACACACACAAACACCACACACACCCACACACCCCAAAACACACACACACCACAACAAAACACAAGAGTGATAAATGAGTCTATATTACAACTTTCACTAAGGGACATGACAAAACCATTTTTAAGTGTCACATGGTTCGAAAAAGGCAGCTTACCTTCTTCTGGTAAACTGTTTTGCAACCGGCCTTTAGGGGGAGGGGAGGGGGGAGGGTGAGGGGAGGGAGGGGGGGAAGGGGGGGGGATAAGTGGACGTCTGTACCAGGGGATGCAGATCGGGTCCTGACTTTGTTACGTTGATGTCATCTTTGTGGTCGTTGGAAGTACGTTTTCCATTTATAGATGCACCGCTGCCACCTAATGGGCTGTGTGGGGCTGTTTCCCTGGTTTTTGTTTATACACGTGCTCGGTTAGCCTGTGACGATTCTTCACTTGTTCGAAAAGAAACTTCTTGTCACATAATTATTTCCTTCTACAGCAAAGATTGCTTCCATATTTTGAACTCCCACATATTGTTTTAAAAAAAAACCCAAAACAAACAAAAAAAAACAAAACCCAAAAGAACAACAAAATCTTGTTACTGGTGGAATGTTAGGGAAAAAAAAAAAAAACATTTAAACAAAAAGAGGACTGTAGGCTCTCAGCCCTGATCAAAACACGGAGAAAAGAATCTTTTTTTGGGCCAACGTAAAACACAAACTCCTTGTTCCCCAAAATTGAAATTTCAATAAGATCTAACCTACACCAGCACGGGAAAGTAATAAGGAACTAAAGAAAGAAGAAGAAGAAGAAGAGTGGAATGATGAATGCAGAATTGTAACAAATGAAGTGAACATTTTGAAAAGATCAGCACGAAGAAAAACACACAGTAAAATGAAAAACAAACAAATATTTTATAAAAGCGTCGACAATCCAACCAAATCGATTGATGCGGGGTTTGCACAGACGCTACATCACTACTGTTGTGGTCCGAGATCATCTTACCCAAATCGCACTCTCTGGAGCATTTTTCTCGTGTTTTTTTCTTCCTAAGGTTCCTTGAGCTATGTCATTTGATGCACCACGCGTAAAACAAAGAATGACGTCATACTCAAATTTCGTCAACAGACTATGCCGCACACACACAACATAAAAAAGTCTGAATTTAATCTAGCTAAGCCCATGTTTAGGATATAAGAAGCATAGAAATCAACTTAGTTTCCATACGGATTTATAAGACACAAGTTTACATCTTGAAAAGCAACCAATACCTCTCTTCTCAGGGGGAGTTTCCAAGAAGTGTGTGGTTATTCTAAATACTGAAGACTCGTATTTAAAGAGTGATCAAAAAACCCCAAAATAATTCAACATGGCGTTCTCTCTTGTTTTTGGGTTTTTTAAAATCAAGTTTTATTTGTTTTTAATTGGGAAATCAGGGATAATTGAAGACCCCGCGACTGTTATATCCCAGGCATCAATCATCAAAAACCTAGTGGCTAATTTTAGGCTAAAACTTTAAATTTTCCGGGGACCAACCCCCCCAGGTTTATACCAAGGGGTTTTCACCCCTTTTAGCGGGGTGGGAAATTCCTGAGGGGGGGGGGGGGGGGGGGGGGGGCCTTTTCCTTCGTGTTTTTTTTTCATCCATTCCCCCCTTGAAAGGGAGTTTTGTCAATTTTTTTTCAAACGTTTCCCACCGGCGCACAAAGGGCCTTTTTCTTTCGGGAAAAAAAAACAGGGTTTTAACGTGTGCGTAAAAAAGTTTTGCGTGCGTTCGCACACGGGGCCCGGTTTTTAGTCTCATCCGAAGGGAATTTTAGGGGGAGGTAGTCGGCAATAAAAAGTTTAAAAAACCCCCCTTTAAAAGAAAATTCGAACCCCCGGGTTTTTCAGACAAAGAGTGCATCATTTGAAACCCAAAAAAGGGGCAAACTTGTGCAAACTGTAAGGGGGATTAAAAACCACCAAGGTTTAAAAAAAAAAGGAGAAAGAAAAATTTGTCTGTTATATGAGCGAAAACACGTCATGCTGCCTTTAAGCGCCTGTCAAATCAGACCCAGCGCATCCAACTTCGGCAATGGAGAGCCTGTTTCTTTTAAAATATACAAATATAGGCAGGAGAATGTACCAAGAGGCAGAAAAACAGATAAGAAGTAGGTGACCAGGAAGAAAATCAAACACGGGAGAAAAAAAAGAGAGTGATAGAAAAGAGAAAGAAATTTCCAGCACAGAATCTTCCAGAAAGGGGGGGATACTATTTATACTATTTTTATACTTGTTGTTAACGTTTTTTTTTTAAAGCTTTAAATTTTTTGTCCTTTTTTTTTTTTTTTTTGGGAACAAGCTGAAAAAACAGTTTGTACCATTTGGATTCTCTTTGTTGTCTCATCTTTCCCCAATTACTTTTTTTTTTTTAATTTTTTTATTTTTTGCTTTTGGGGTTTTTATGTTTTTTTTTTATTGTTTTTTTAGAGGGGGGGGGGGGGGGGATAGTTTTAAAAAAACCCATAATTCATTAAAATCTTAAATTATTTCTATTCAGTATTACAATAATTTTGGCCCAACCCCCAAGATAAATCCCTTAAAAAATTTAAAAACTACAAAAGGGTTACGAAATATATCCACTTGCTATTTTTTTTCTTTCCAGGTAGAGGTTTTGTGGCGCCTTTGAAAGCAAGAAAGACCCCACCAAACCCAAGGCCCGGGAAAGCGCCACAAAAAACTGCCAAAGAGAAAAGAAACAACGTATGAACAACATGGGGTTTCCCATCACAACAACAGCCCCAAACCCTCACAAAAAGAGTGTAATAAGGCCCAAAAAATAATTTGAAGAAGAAAAAAAGGATGAGTTTGGGGAAAGGGAACAGTTGTGTCGAGACTTTGGAAGTTTTTGGGACAGAAAGGTAAACAGCATCATTTTACCCCTTTTGCATTAGCGAAAAAAAAAAAACAACACAGCCAACATAACATTTTACATAAAATTTTTTGAACAGCATCTTATAACAACAATAAAAAAAGACCGGGGAAGTGACAAAAAAAATTTTTATTGGTCATCAATAACAAATCCCCCCAAAAAGAAAAAACAAAAAAAATTGAACCGTGAAAAAAAAATTACATATACATCAAAAATTCCAGTGGAATCTTAAAACACACCCCGTAAAAATTTTTAAAAGTAAATCCGAGTAAAGCTACAAACAAAAAGATTTTGTTTTCAAACTTTTGTTTCGCTTTTGTCTTTAAAAAAAAGAAAAAAGTTGTGAAAGAAAAAAAGGTTTGGGGCATAATAAAATAAAGTAAATGATTTTTTTAAATTGTAATGAACTGGAAAAAAATTTCACATAAAATTTTTTTGTGAATTCCAATTAAAGAGGAAGCTGGAGTGCCAAAGAACATTCTGATGGGTTTTGGAATTGCATTTTGATTTTAAACCCTGTCGGCTGTGTTTTTGCTTCGAGTTTTTTGTGTTAGGTAAAAAACCCAACCCACACGCACCCCGCACGAAAACCCACGCAACGAAACCCGCCGACGCACGAACGCCCCCCACACACTTCTGTTTTGTCTGTCGTCTGTCTGTCTGTCTGTTTTTTTTCCCTTTTTTTTCCTGTTTTCTGTTTTCTGTCTCTCTTTTTTTTCCCCCCCCCCCCCCCCCCCCCCCCCCCCCCCCACACACCACACAACACACACACCCCACACACCCACCCACACAAACACCCCAACACACCCCACACTTTAAAATCCTTTTCCGCTTTTCGTAAGAGTAGGCCATGTGTCCCGGTGGGAACGATGACTTTAAAAAACCATACACACGGGGACTGGTGAAAAAAAAGCAAAAGGGGTGTTATTCCTTATCCTTGATATAAAAAAATCTTTCCAATAAATCAATCAGTCAACCCCAAAAATCAATCACCCCCTCTCTTTTTCTTTTTCTTCTCCCTTCTTCTTTCTCTCCTCTCCCCCCCTTCCTCTCCTTTTTTCTTCCTCTCCTCTCCCCCTCTCTCTCTCTCTCCCCCCGTTTTTTTTGTAAAAATTGGGTTTGTTTTATCAAACCCTTCTTTTAAACGTTTCTTTCTGTTTTTTCGCATAACTTTTCATTTAATTATGAAAAATTATCTATTTTTTGATTAATTAATGTGAACTCGCGCTCGTCCATTGTTTCCCCCTTTTTTTTTTTTTTTTTTAAAAAATTGTGAATTTGAAGTTTTTTTGAGGTTTGGTGCTTTTTTTTGTTTCTCCAAACATTAAATTAATGTTTTTATCATTTTTTTTTACAAAATGTAATTGAAATAACTGTTGGTCAGGGGTAGTGGCAGTGGTGTGGTGGCGGTGTTTTCCTTTAATTGTTATTTAATTTTTGGTTTTGTTTTTTTATTTTATATATACGTTTGTTTTTTTTGAGCGAAAGTTTTTGTCGTGATCGGTTGCGTTTTGCTCTTTTTTCTGGAAAATCGGGGGTTTTTAATCCAGAAGAGGCATGGGAAATTTTATTTTCCCTGGCGGGCTTACCAGACTGAATTTATATGGCACCCGGGGGAAAGATTGGTATCGTCTTAGCAAGTGTTTTCTGTTCCACTTTGGGACAGTTTAGTCTGGTTTTTCAAATTTTTATTACGATGTTTTTTAATTTTTTTTTTTCAAAACTTACAAACATCGCAAGTGCTACATATTTTTATTTTTTAAAACGCTGGGAATATACTATGAAGAAAGCTAGGGGAAAGTACTAAAACCCCTTTCGAGTAGTCTAAAAAACCCCTTGCTTTTCAAAAAACGCTCATGATAATTATCATCCTCATCGGATTTGATTCCTGCTATATAAAAAAAAAATTACTCTGATTCGGGGCCCGATGCCCCAGTTTATAGGGTGATGCCCCCCCAGTTTTCTTACAAGTCTTGTCTGGGGAGTCGGTGCGGGGCTTTTGGAGTCAAAGTTTCTCGACGAAGGTAATTTAATGGAAAGAGAAATATTTGAAATTTCCCCCCGTTGGTAGGTATCTCACTCCCGTTGGCTCGTGGTTAAATTACTAAGTCTGTCGTCGTGGGGGGCTTAGCATGTGGTTTGGGGGGTGTTAAGGTACACCCCCCTAAAAACCAAAAAAGTCCGGTTTCAGGTTTTTTGGTGGTTTTTCCCCATTTGCAACCCCCCCCCCCCCCCCCCCCCCCCCCCCCCCCCCCCCCCCCCCAAACCAATCCTTGGTATGGCTAAAATTTTTTCCCAGGACATGCCAAGAGGAGTCTTTAAAACCCAAAATCTTTTTGCCTACACGCATTGGTTTCAAGACTAAAGAAGCCCCCCGTGTGCGAACGCACGAGAACATCGGGGCACACTTTAAAAACCCCTGTTCCGCTTTTCGGAAGACAGAAAAATTTGTGTCCCGGTGGAGCGAATGAATTTTTTTTTTTTTTAAAACCCGCATGCAAAGATGTGTTTTTGACACCATCCCCCGAGAAAAATGGGATTGGAGTCCCTAGGGCGGCTTGGGGGGGTATATATATGTTTATATTAAAGTTGTTAATTCATTTAATGGGTACGCGCTGCCCCTTTGGCGGCCCCCCCGCTCCCCCGGGAGAGCGCCCAATTCACGCAGAGAAATTTTTGTGACTAAAGTGGTATAAATAAAATAATTAAAAAAAAATATAGTTTTATATTATAATAATATTAAAAAATAATTAAAATATATTTAAAAATTTATAAAATAATTAAAAAATTATTAATATTAAATATATAATATTAAAAATTTTTTGGTGGTGTGTTTTGTGTGTGGTGTGTGTGGGTGGTGTGTGTTGTGTGTTGTGTGGTGTGGTTTTGTGATCAGATGTAAGCATGCGAATGTATTCATGGTGGGATTGTGAGTTGGGATTGCGGGTAAGGATGGGGGGTGGGGGTGGGTTTGGGTTGGGGCTCCCGCCTTCATGCTGCGCTACCGAAAGAAATACTTTGTGTTTGCGGGTCATAGCCTTTTTTTTTTTTTTTTCCCTCTGTTAACCCATTATGCATCTATGAGCGACTTGAAGAAAAAATTTTTTTTTTCGGGTGGGTGTGTGTGTGTGTGTGTGTGTGTGTGGGGGTGTGTGTGGGGTTTGTGTGTGGGGGGTGTTGGGTTTTATTTTTTATTATAATTTTTTTATTTTAAAATTAAAATTTTTTTCTTTTATATCGAGGAAAATTCGAGGTATGGAAAAGATCATGTGTTCTTTACATCCATTCCCCCGTGTTGACAGTTTTGTAAATCTTGGCAAAATTTTTCCCCCCGGCACACAATGCCCTATCTTAAAAAAAGGGAACAGGTTTTAAGTGTGCGCAAAAGTTCTTGCGTGCGTTTGCACAAATTACAAAGGACCCCCGGGTTTTTAGCTCATCCGAAGGACTTTTGGGGACGTGGAGTCATCATGTTTAACTCCAGTGGTTTTGTGGTGGTGTGTGTGTGTGTGTTTTGTGTGTGTGTGGTGGTGTGTGTGGGTTTTTGTGGCTTTTGTTTATTTTTTTAGGTCAGAAATGTGGTAGTTGTATTGAGATGAATGCGACCCCAAAACCCCCCCCATTTGCCCTTTCTAGGGGGTTTCCGGGCTTCATGGGACGAGGGTGTTTTTAGGGGATGAATCTACGAAGTACACTGTCTGTAACCGTTTGATCCTTTTTGTGCACATAGAGTTTCGGAAAATGTGTATCTCTGTGTGTAATAATTATGTGATCTCTGAAACTGTGTATATCTTGGTTTTTTACTATGTGTATTGGAAAGTGTGAAAATAATTTGGTGTATTCTGAAATTTGTATCTTGTGTGTACCCTTTTTTGTATCTGGAAAGTGTATCTCTGTGGTACTATGTGTATTCGGGAAATTTTTGTACAATGTGTATTGTGAACTGGATTCTGTGTGTACTTGTGTATCTGGAAATGTGTACTCTTATGTTATAGGAAGTGATCTTGTGTGTAAATTTTTTGTAAACTGGAACGTGTTCCTCTGTTATAAAAATTGTGTATCTGTGAAGTGTTTTTTGTGTTAAAAATAATTTTTGTTGGTATCGTGAACTGTGTATTCTTGTTATAATATTGTTTTCTGGTATTTGTGTGTATACAAATGTAATATTTTATGTAACTTGGACTTGTTGTATATATTTAAAATGTGTATCCTGTTTTAAAATGTTACTCTTTTGGGAATAAAGTGTACTTTAAAATGTGTTACTGTGTTTATTGTTATTCTGTTAACTGACCCTCTTTTGTTATTACGTTATCTGAAATTGTTATTTTTGTGTGTATATGGTTTTTGTTATGTATGTTCATTATGTTATATGTGTATCTGTTAGCTGGTTTCTATTGGTTATGTTAAATTTTTAAAGTGTAAGCTTATGGATATGTGTTCTGTTTGCGTTTCTTGTGTGTTATGTGTATCTTTAAGGTTTTCTAGTGTAAAATGGTATCTGTTAGCTGTTTTATCTTTTTGGGGTGTGTTTTGTGTGTGTGGTGTGTGTGTGTGTGTTTGTGTTTGTTTTTTTGTGTGGGGTGTTTTATACGAGTATCTGTGAATGGTACGTGATCTCTGTGTGTACATAATATTTAAATTGTATCTGTGTGTATCTGTTAACTGTGACCCCCGTATGTTATATTTTGTGTGTATCTGTTTCTGTTATCTAAATTATATTATATATATTTTATATATATATTATTGAGAGAGGAGAGAGATGTTATTATAAAATATTATTAAAAATTAAAAAATTTGTTAAACTGTGTATGTCTTGGTGGTGTATCTTTAAATTGGATCCCTTTGTTGTGTATAAAAATGTTCATTATTTACGTGTGTGTGTGTGGTGTGTGTGTGTGTGTGTGTGTGTGTGTGGTGTGTGTGTGTGGTGTGTGTGTGGTGGGGGTGTGTGGGGTTTTTTTAAAGTGTATCTTTTTTATATAAATATTAAATAATAAAATTTTAAATAAATTATATAAATCTGAACTGTATTAAACATGTTTACCGTGCATTGGCGTACCCCTTTTTTTTTTATCGTAACTGTGCCTTTTTTTTATCAAAAACTCTATACTCTATATGTATATCTGTGAATGTGTGTATCTGCAACTATATGATATATCTAAAATGGACATAATGTATCCGTAAGTGAAACATCCTGTGTATCTGTAAAAAGTATGTATCTGAGTTAAAATCTGTGTATTTTTTTCCTTTGTACTCCGTGTACCTGTAAATGTACACATGGTGTCTGTAACTGTACATGTAGGTTTCTGTAACTTAACATTGATGGGCTTCCTTTTGGACTTTCTGACCCTGAAGATGTAACGTAACGAACACGGGTATGCCTGTTAGGAAAAAAATTGAAATGACCCGATTTTGGGAACAACAGAAACAGAAAGTCACAGAAAATGAAGCAGCAAAAAAAAAAAAAAAAAAGAAATACTAAAAACATACTAGAATCTCTCATTGAGACAATTTGTCGTAAATCTATTTGTAAGACCATTCTTCTGTGTAATCTGATTCAAGCTTTGGATCCAGGATGAGCATGTTGTGAGCAAAGAAGACCAAATAAAAGTACAGATAGAGCAATAATAATCGTTTTTCTTCAGTCTATCTATATATATCTATTTGTATATCTTTGTATCTGCTTATCTGTTTGTCTGTTATCTATCTATCAATCTATCTATTATCTAATCTATCTAAACTATCTATCTATCTTCTATCTATCTATCTATCTATCTATTATCTATCTATCTATCTATATATCTAAACTATCTAAACTAGTCTGGTCTGTCTGTCTGTCTGTCTGTCTGTCTGTCCGTCTGTCTGTCTATGTATGTATGATGTATGTATGATGTATGTATGTATGTATGTATGTATGTATGTATGTATGTATGTATGTAAAGTATTATGTTTAAAGTATGTGTATGTATGATATGGGATGTATGTATGTATGTATGTTTTATTTTATGTAATGTTTATGTATGTATGTAGCTATCCCATCGTCTGTCTGTCTGTTTGTTCCGTCTGGTCTGTCTGTCTGTCTATCTATCTATATACCTACCTACCTACCTCCCACCTGCCCACTTATCTCTCTGTTTTTCTATTTATCTGTCTGTCTATCTATCCATCTATCGATCTATCTATCTATCCAGCTAGCTAGCTATCTCTCTATCTAATCTAATCTCTATCTATCTATCTATCTATCTATCTATCTATCTATCCATCCATCCATCCTCCATCCATCCATCCACCATCCATCCATCCATCCCACCCATCCATATCTCTTCCCCTCTCTCTCCTCTCTTCCCCCCTCTCTCTTCCTCCTCTCTCTCTCTTCTCTCTCTCTCTCTCTGTAGAGTGTGTTGGATAGTTGGTTATATAAATAAACTAAGTGATTTAAATTTTCATTTGCTTTTCTATCTTATGTTTCTATCTACCCAATCTATTTTATCTGTCTGTCTGTCTGTCTGTCTGTCTGTCTGTCTGTCTAGTATGTATGTATGTATGTGTTGTTTATGATGTATATGTATGTTGTATGTATGTTTATCATGTATGTATTATTATTTATGTTTATTTTA
>JASPKP010006230.1:12500-14607 GCA_030674155.1 Stramonita haemastoma
GAGAGGCCAAGACAAGCCAAGTCAAACAGTCAGACAAGTCAAGTTATTACAAGACATGTCAAAGACAAGACGAGACAACCAATCATTGTTTTGAAATTTTTTGTTGTTTGTTTTACCCTTGTGTCTTTGACTACGCGGTACACATGATGTATGATTCATAAGGCGAAAACACAGACAGACAGACAGACAGACACACACACACCACACCACACGCACGCACGCACGCACGAACACTAACGCACGCACAGTGTACTTGTGTATGTACACATAGTCACATACAAACAAATAACAGGAGCATCACCACAGTCCTCTCTTTTCTTCCCTTTTTAAACACAACACACACACACAAAAAACCCAACACACACACACACCAAAACACAACACCCCACACCCCAAAAACCACTTACCTAATATTTAAAAAAATTAGCCATTCCCACAAAACTGGACACCTAGCATGACGACCCGGGAAAAAACAACAACACATAACCGAGTCATGGTCAATGCAACGTGGCTCAAAAATTTTTTTTATTATTATTATTTTCAACATCCTCGCACACGCTACCCCAAAAACTGAAATTTTTTACAAAAGGGTTTAAACATTTTCCCGGGCCCCTGGGGCGGTTTTTAGTTTAGGTTTTTAAGTTCCATAAATCAAGTCACAAGAAAAAAAGATCAGGGGCCCCGGGGTTATGCCAGTGTCCTGAATGGACCCGCCCAATTTCCACGTTGTAACTGAAGTTGTACATACACTTTGACTTTGGCGACAGAGGCCCGCGACGGTGAAAGCAAAAAAAAAAAGAAAAAGCCCAACAACCACCCCAAAAAAACAAAGGTCAATGTTTCCCCCAAAACATAATTAAAGCCTACCTGAAAAAAAAAAACGGTGCGTAAAATGTTCGTGTTTGTTTTTTTTTTTCACACATGTTCCATCAAATTTTGTTTAAAACCAAAACAGACAAACAAACGAAACTTTGACTCTTAAAAATTTAAAAGACATTGCCATTTTTTACTCTCTTTTTGAACATTTTTTTTTAAAAAAAAAAAGTTTTACCAAAGAAAAAAAGAAAAACTAAAAACAAAAATGTGGAATAAAAAATTTCAAAATAAAATTTACACAGTTAACTGTTATGCAACGCAGCTTGTTAAAACTTTCAAAAAAAACACAAATAATTGGCAAGGTATTAGGGGGGACGGTACACTTGATAACATCACGCAGAAAGGGAAACGACATGTATCTATCTAATCCCTTTTCCTAGTGTTCGAGTTCAAAATGTTCCAAATTTGGAAGACTGTTAATCATCTTAGAAATTGGTGGTGTATAATAACCCGGGGGTGTTAGCTTTCGTAACACCTTGTCATGAAAAACCACGTTTTAATATTGAAAAACCACAGTCTGTTGCTTTTTTCTTGCAGCCCAACACACTCACAATTCTTCCCAACGTTCGGGAAATGCACTCATTCCCTTACTACAGCACTTGTCCGTAAATTTTTTTTCAAATCACCCACAATATCAAATTATTTAAAAAAAAAAAATAAGAAAAGAAACCCCAACACTTTCTTTAGCTTCTCGTTTAGATTTCGAAAGTAAACCCCTTTTTTAAAACAAATTCCGCCCAATTCTTTTCTTCAAAAACCAGGAAGTTAGGGGCGCCATTTTGGAGTCGAAACTGACTCCCTTCCCCAAAATTTCAGGCTGGAAAAAAAAACAACGTGTTTTCGGCCAAAGAGAGATTTTAACTGCTTGCACTGAAAACAAGGAAGCTGGTCATGTGTTCGGGAAACTTTTCTGTACTTCAGGAGGGGGGGTGTAGGGGGGGGGGGGAGGGGGCGTTGCGGGACTCCAAAGCCCTTTCTTTCCCCCCGGGTTCCCCGTTTTGGACCAAAGCGCTCTTGGGGGAACTTCTCCAGTTTGGGCATTTCAGGGGCCGCTCCCCTCCTCTACAAACCCCTTGACAGGTTTTACTGGTCCTTGTCTCTGAGGGGATTGAGAAACCGCCTGAAAAAAATGAGAGCGATATTATGAGAATTTTGGGGATTGGTTTTTTTAGGCGTTTTAATTTTACGTTGATGACAGTCACTGACAACGGCACACACACCCCCAGGGAAA
>JASPKP010006231.1:0-5000 GCA_030674155.1 Stramonita haemastoma
CACACACACACACACACACACACACACACACACACACACACACACAACACAACACAACACACACAACACAACACACACACACACACAAACACACACACAAACACAACCACACACAACACCACACAAACACAACACAACACCACAACACACCAACACCACACCACACACCACACACACACAACACACAACAACAACAACACAACACCACACCACACCACACACCACACACCACACACACACACACACACACACACACACACACACACACACACACACACACAACACACCCCACCACCACCACCACCACCACGACACATACACACACACACCACACCACACCACACCACATCCACAACAATACACCACACACCACACCACACCACACCACACACACACACACACAACACAACACAACACAACACAACAAAACACAACACAACACAACACAACACACATGCGCATGTCATCTGCCCCCCCCCCCCTCCTTCACTACACTCCCCACCGTCTCAGCATGCAGGTTTATAGATGGGGTTTTGTCGTGACGAGGGTCAGCGGAGGTGGGGAAATCAATCTGTCCGTCCCCCATTTCGTTTAAAAGATGAAATTATTTGATAGGCAGATAGGGCGATTGCCGGCCTTTGAGAGATCGAAATTTGAGAGATGGGGGGATGATGAGGCATAGAGGGAGGGAGGAGGAAGAGAGAGATGGAGGGAGAGAAAGAGAGAGAGAGAGAGAGAGAGAGAGAGAGTGGTGTTGTGTGTGTGTGTGTTGTGTGTGTGTGTGTGTGTGTGGGTGTGTGTGTGTGTGTGTGTGTGTGTGTGTGTGTGTTGGGGGTAGTCCTTTTATCTATTTTTACTGGGGGTGGGGGGATAACATTTTCAGTTTGTTTTTAACAGTAGAAAATTTCCCTTTTCCTATTTCCTATTCCCGCTTTCCCATCTCATTTTTTCTCTCTATCTATCCCTGGGTTGTTGTTTGATGTTTTGGTTGGATTTTTTTGTTGTTGTTGTTGTTGTTGTTTTGGCGGTGGGAGTGGATAGGGAATCTTCTTTAACGTTTTTTTCTTCTCTTTTTTTTTTAGTGTCCAATAGCCACTTTTTTCCCCTTCAAAAAACTACACTCTGAAGCAAAGGTTGAAGGAGTGGGCAGACACTGGTAATCGATGTTCAGTTATAGAGGAGGGAAGATAGGGGTTTACACGAAGTAGGGGAAACTCCAGCAGTGCCATTGTCAGGTGCTGTAGGCTAAAGCAAGGTCCTGTGACCCATTGTCTGTGCCTGGGGGCTGTCCTACATGCTTCTGCCCTGATGATAGCCCAAATCCTGACAGGGTCACCAACACATGGGATTGTCTCTGTACCTCAGTCAAACAAGGATGCATGCGCACGTGCTACGTGTACACACACAACACACGCGCACGCACACACGCACACAGGAGCGCGTGCGCGCGCAAGCTCACACACACACACAACTCAAAGCACATTCGCACACACACCCACCACGCACCACCCACGCACGCACGCACGCAACACACACACACACACACACACACACACACACACGACGCACTTTTGTGTCTTATTTTTTCTTACATCTGATGATTTTCAACCTTTGCAACTTCCTTTCCAGCGAATCTTCCTATCTTCTTTTAGTCTTGTAATCTTTCTTTGCTGCTGCTGCTGCTGCTGCTGCTGCTGCTGCTGCTGCTGTGTGCTTGTAGCGGCTGATGATGTTGTTGTTTTATGATGATGATGCATGTTGGTGACGACGAGAGACGATGATGATGATGATGATGATGATGATGATGATGATGATGATGATGATGATGATGATGATGAAGATATTTTTGTTTGTTTGTTTGTTTGCTTTTTTTAAAATATATTTTTCAGCATGGACAGTGGTATATGACCATGCTAAAACCAGAAGAGAGGGACCGCAAAGAAGGGTTCATTAAACAGAGATCACGAAGGATAAGGGGCTTTATGGAAGACTGGCTGCGGAAATGGAAAAGCGCAGTCCTCAAGGTGGTTTTAGGCTCAGGTGACAGGGGGCAGTTTCTATCCCCACCTGATCCTCTGCCAATCCCTGCCCCCTTGAACAAACAGAATCCCCATAATTCCACTCTCATTCCACACATCTCCACTCCTCCCACACACGGGGTTTTCCTTCTCTTTCTTCGGGCGCACCAGCAGGTGTCCGTCCTGTGCAGAAGTATCGATTATGTTCTCGTGACACCGGCTGGTGGGTGAAGATGAAGACAGCTGACCTCACCGGCAATTAAGTTTTGAAAGGTAGTGACGCTGGTTATCAGAAGAAAGAGGGGTGGTGGGGTGGGTGAACACGGTCAGTTGGTTCACAGAATTATGAGACTTGTTTGTTCGTGGTAATAAGGGAAGGAGAGATCTGTTTTTTCTTTGAATTATTAGCAATCAGGTGGTACCACAACAAGGCAAAAATTCAAGTCTTCCCCAAAGTAAAAAGAACACAAAGAGCAAAAATTCAAAACAAAACAAAAACAAACCAAAAAAAACCCCAAGCAAAACGAAAGAAAGAAAGCAACCGAATGAATAACGAGGGAAATCCAAAAAGCATGACATACTAGTTTTGATGTACTAACACCAGGGTGTCTATTCAGTCCAACACTCTGCAGCCTGAGGTCACCATGAGACCAGAGCAACCAGGGCCACTGAATCTCGGATAATTTTCTTTTATTGCATGATGGTCAGTGGTGATGAGTATGATGTAATGCTACTGCTATGGAGGTGCACTTGCTTTGAGTCTCTATGACAGGGCTGTACTCTACAGACGCTTCCTGTCATAACTTATACCCTGGTGTCAATCGAGCCCGAGAGAAACAGACACCTGCGCTGCAGTGTCGATCATGTAATTTGAGCAACACCCTCAAATTTGCATTCGTTATTTTATTTATTTGTTTATTTATTTATTTATTTCTTTTATATCGAGGATAATTGAATAAGCACTCGTGTGCTTTTTTACAACCAGTCCCCGTGTGTATGCAGTTTTGTAAATCTTGTCATCTGTCCCCACCGGCACACAATGACCCACTCTTACGAAAAGCGGAACAGGATTTAACATGTGTGCAAGATGTTCTGCGTGCATTCGCACACGGGGCCTCGGTTTATAGTCTCATCCGAAGGACTTTTTTTTTTTTTTTTTTGGGGGGGGGGGGGGAGTCAGCACTAATGTTAACTCCAGGAGAAAAAAAATTAATCTCCTCGAACGGGAATCGAACCCGGGTCGTCAAATTGAGAGCGCAATGTTCTGTTATTCGTTATGTGGATGAAGCTCCACTGCGTGATCCGTCTTCCCAATGAGCCCACATCAAACTCACTCTGAGTTGGAGGCTGCCGTAGTCAGAAATAAAGGACTCTTATGAGATTCGAACCCTCGGCCTTCTACCCAGTAACCCAAAGCACTGACTACTTTTTGCCATGGCGGCTGATATTAGTTAGCTTTTTTAATGGACGAGGAAAAATGGGGATGTGGCAGGTGACGTAATACTGATCCGACTTGAGGGTGGTTGAACATACTCCTCCATCTAGTCTGCTGATCAATACTGCTATGATGATCTTATTGCTTAGTGGTGTGAAGTTTTAAGATAAAATGGGGTGGAGGGGGGGGGGGTGCTCATGGAAGTGATGTGTGTGTGCGTGTGTTGTGTGTGTGTGTGTGTGTGTGTGTGTGTGTGTGTGTGTGTGTGTGTGTGTGTGTGTGTGTGTGTGTGTGTGTGTGTATGCGCGCGCGTGGGTGGGTGGGATGTACATGTCGCAGGGCGGGTGTGTCTATGTGTCACTCTCCTGTTCATTAGTTTGTGTGTCGTCAATCTTGCCTTTTTCGTCCATCTCTGATGAACTCATTTGTGATTGCTGAGATAAAGTGTTTCGCTTGAATCTAAACAAAACATGTCATAAAACAAATCAAAATCAGTAGACATATAATTATATTTTTAAAAAAACTAAAACGACAAATTCGCAGTGTTCGTAAGTGTTGTACAAGGAATGGAAAACGATATGCATAAAGTCGTTTCCAATGAACACAAAGGAACAGAGTGTGTGTTTGATGTACAACACGTTTTAGAAGTGGTTTTTGCCTGTGCATACTGATATCTTGAAAAAGAAGATTATCATATTTTCTAGATAGACAGACATTTGAACAGAAAGACAGGTAGATAGACAAAACAAAAGATTTTCCCCTTCTATTGTGGCAGCTTTTGATAGTGCCAAAGTAATCGTGATGTCGAGCTGTAGCCCGTAAACAGATGTTAACGCTCGAGTGTGTCTGTTATATGTCTGTGAATGTGTATATCAATTTGTGTGTGACAAGAAAAAGGAATACACAGTGTAAGTTTATTTCATTTTTTATTTTTTATTCTTTTATATCGAGGATAATGGAATAAGCAATCATGTGCTTTTTTTCATCCAGTCCCCGTGTGTATGCAGTTTTGTAACTATTGTCATCTGTTCCCGCCGGCACACAATGGCCTACTCTCACCAAAAGCGGAACAGGATTTAACGTGTGCGCAAGATGTTCTGCGTGCGTTCGCACACGGGGCCTCGGTTTATAGCCTCATCCGAAGGACTTTTTAGGAGAGTGGAGTCAGCACTGATGTTAACTCCAGGGGGAAAATCCCCTCGAACGGGAATCGAACACAAGTGTGTGTGTGTGTGTGTGTGTGTGTGTGTGTTGTGTGTGTGTGTGTGTGTGTTGTGTGTGTGTGTGTGTGTGTGTGTGTGTGTGTGTGTTGTGTGTGTGCTGTGTCGTGTCGTGTGTGTCTGTGTCTGTGTCGTTTGTCTGTCTGTGTTTGTCTGTGCATGTGTGTGTGTGCATGCCTGTGTGCGTGTGCCCCCCCCCCCCCCCCCCCCCCACACACACACACACACACTCACATACTTTTTTTTGCATCTCTGAGCATAGGACACCCGTGAACATATGCCCCACAACAATAAGAGTCTCCCTTTTCCTTTAAAAGGAAAAAAGTC
>JASPKP010006231.1:10000-14606 GCA_030674155.1 Stramonita haemastoma
GACGCTAGGTTTTTTTGTTTGGAATTTTTTTCCTATCTCTCTCTCTGCTCTGTATCTCTCCCGAGGTTGTTCCCTCTTGGATAGTTTAGCGAGGTTTCCGGATCATGCTGTGCGGCATTTTTTGCTTTATGAAAAAGGATTTTTATGAATGAAACTTGAGTGAGGAGAGAGTGTTGTGTTGGGTTGTGTTGTGTTGTGTTGTGGGGTGGGTGGGGTTTTATATATGTGTTTTGTGTTGTGTGTGTGTTGTGTGTGTGTGGTGTGGTGTGTGTGTGTGTTGGGGTGTCGTGTGTGTGTGGTGTGTGTGTGTGTGTTGTGTGTTGTGTGTGTGTGTGTGCACGCACGCCTGCAAATGAGTGTGTGTGTGTGCCCCTTTCTCAGTAACTCGAGTGTGCCACCACATTTACACACCTCCTCTGCGCAAGAAAAACCCACTCAGAATATCTCTGCCTTTGAGGGAGATAAAAATAAAATAAAAAATAAAACACCCAGAAAACCAGAACCTTATCTCTCTGCTGAGTGGGGGTTTTAGCTGTATCGTTATTTCGCTAAAGTCTTCTTGTTACTCCCGTAATTGATCGTGGTTTAGAGGCCAGGGCGGCGGCCGGCAGGCAGGCAGGCAGGCAGCAGGGGAGGCGGGGGGGTGTATATGCTTCTAATTGAATTCGGTGTTAAAGTCCCTTTGTTAATGAGGTATTGCTTTCTTACACCTTTTCAACCCGTCCCCTTGAAAGCTGGGTGTGTTGGGGTGAGGGTGAGGGACCCTGGAGGGTTTTTTGACACCTGCAAAGGGGGGAGGGGGGGGGGGTGATTCTTCTCTTTTACCTGGGCAAAGTCCGTTTTTTTTTTAATACCCCTCTTGACGCCTTTTGCTTTTGGGTTAGGTTTTTTTTTTCGATGGAGTGGTACGGGCCGTGTGCGTGCCTAAAATTTTCATATGTATAAAAAATAAATACATGTCTACATACTTTCATGCATACATAATGTATATACATAATACATACATATACTCATCATACATACAAATACTACATACATAAAAAAAAATCATCTACATCACCCCCCCTTTTTTTTAAAACTTAAGGTTATATTTTGTACGTTTTTTACAAAAAAAGTTAAACCCCCAGTTAGGGGGCCGGGGGGGGGGGGGGGGGGGCGTTGTGAAAAAATTTTTTTTTTGTCATTTCAAAAAAAGATACAAACATTAAAATGCGAGTTTTAGAAAAATTACCAATTAGTGAAAATTAACTTATCTCCTTAAAGTAACTTTTTCGAAAAAAAACTAATTAAAAAACAAGAAGTACATGCCTTTTCCCCTTCAAAAATAGAGGGGACCTTCGGCATACTGCATGGGCTACAGAGCATGATGCACGGAAACCCCGCTGCCCTGTTCAAACGCTTGTAAAACCATTTTGTTTTCTTTAGGGGGGGGAAAAAAAACCCCTCGGGTAATCAAAAGGGCCGGGCGGGGTTTCGTTAGCTAAAGCAAAAAGGGGCCGTCTCCACTAAAAAAAGTGTTTTAGAATGCCCCAGTTTATTTACCCAAGGCAGTGAATCCAAAATGCCCTGACTGATGACTGCGGACGGGGGGCAAAATCGCCCAAAAAAAAATTTAAAGGGATCCAGGGAACCCCCCGGCCAAAAAAGGGGGCTATAAATTGAAACCCCAAATCCCAATATTTTTCCCAAACAGCCTAGAAAAACTTTTTTGCCCCCAAATTACGTTGTCTGTCAATACCTCGTTCTCCCCTTGTTTGGGTTTTGCTTAATGTGTGATCTTTGGAAAAATTCTAATAGGACATCGGTTTTTTTCAAAGAGGCAGGTACCCCCCGAGGGGGGGGGACTCTCTTTTCCCCCCTCCCCCTCCCCCCTCTCTCCCCCCCTTCCTTCTCTTTTTCTCTCCCCCTCTCTCTCCTTCCTCTCTCTCTCTCTGTCAGCGTTTTTCCATTTTAAAAAGGATGTACTTTCGTGTGGGGGTGTGTGTGTGGTGTGATGTGTGGGTAAATCCCAGGTGGATTGGCAATGACGATGAAAAACGCTCCATCAACCAATTTTGGGGTGGGTGGCGGTCCCTTGACATTCAGGTGAGGAATGGAGGGGAAAAACGGGATTTTTAAAAGGGGGGCTGCATGCTCCATCTCCACCCTCGTAAAACGCCCAGCCTTTTTCCCGTGGATCAGATCATGGAATTTCCTTCTTGTTTTTTTTTTTTTCTTTTAAAAAAAAATTTTATTAGGGGGCTCTTTTTTTGCACAGTTTTTTGGGGTTTTTTTTTTTTTTCAGGGGGGGTAGAATAAATTTAAATTTTGCTTACATAGTTAAAATTTGGGTTTTGGGGGGGGGGGGTGCGGTTTTTTTTTTGTTGGTTGGTGGTTTGTGATCGTTTTCATTTCAAAAAAGGCAACTTTATTCCCCGGTCACTTTTTTTTAAAAATTCATCTTTCCTGAACTTGAAAACTTGATTTTCTTTCAAAGGTAATGTAATTCAGTCAAAAAATCAATCTAAACTTTTTGCTTTTAAAGCTCTGACCAAACTGCGGCATGCCAAAAGGGAAGAAAAATACGTTCGGGCACACACGTACACACACATACACCACGCACCCCAACCCCAAACACACACCCACACACACACGCGCACACCAAACAAACACCCCAAAACACACAACAAACACACCAAAACAAAACACACACACAACACACGCCGCACCAGCCGCACGCACGCAAAGCACGCACCGTACGCTTGAACAGAGGCAAAAGAAGAAAGAAAAATCGAGAATACTTGACGCAGGAGGACCTTTTTGTCCATCTGATTATTGTTTGTTTTATTTGGGGGGGGGGGAGGGGGGGTTTTTTCCAGACTTTCCCCAAAACCCCGTTAAATGCAGTACGGAAAGCGGTTTCGCTTTGTTTCTGCGTTACCTGACCCAACAAAAAGCGCAAAAAGGCGGGGGGGGTAGCGGTTTGCGGGGGGTGGAAAAGGGGAGATCCGTCTCCTCTACCCGTGGAGATGACATCCCCGGCAGTCAGTGGCCCATACCTGTGTCCCCCCCCTTTCTTTTTGGTAATTGCATGGGCCAACCTTCCTCAAATTCACAGCGCCACGGGGAAAAGAGGGGTGGTCCGTCACCTCCCTCTACCTGCAAGCACCCCCCTGCTGCTGCCTGGGGATGTGTCGCAGTTAATCCAAGGGGTTTGGGGGGTGGAGGAGGGAGGGAGGAAGGAAGGGGAACAGGAAAGAAGGGGGGGTTTACAGAGTGCTGTAGGTATGAAAAAAGGGAAGAAATAAAAGAGAAGAAAAAAAAATAGCAATGGCAAAAAGCTGGAGTAATAAAAAAAAATAAAAAAAAGCAACAATTGAATGGTGGTAATGCATTGCAGGGAAACAGTGGTATCTGCAAAAAAGCAGCAGTTATGTCAATAATAACAGAGTAAACAAATGTAGACATATTTGTAACAGCAACAACAACAGGGAAGGAGCAGCAACAGTAACCATTTCAGCAGTACTCTTACCTCTCGCCTGTCCCCTCACCTGGTTTAGTGTCACCCGCTGCTGTCTGTGATACTGCAGTGTCCCTGCACAGGGTTTGCTGCGACTTTGTGGCAGCCACCTGACTCCCCAACTGTATACCACCATGCCTCTCAAATCAACAGAAGGTCTTCCTAGTTTCCCCCCTCGGCGTTTTTTTCCCCTCAAAAATGGCTACCCACAGGTCCGTATTAAATTTTGTGTGGCGTGACACATGGCCCATAATAAAAGTTTTTTCCCCCCCCTCTTTTCGCATTGATGTCTGCCACCATCCCTAAAATAAAAGCAACAGTGCAGTGGTAGATAAACAGCTTATCGTAGAATCAGAACAGCAAGAGAAAAAAAAACAGCAGGTGAATAAAGCAGTAGTAGTAAAACAGTGTCAGCAAGAAGAGTGCAGCATATTTATAAATCTTCTTTTTTTAGTTTTTTAAAATGAGCCAACACAGAATCAGACAAACGATAAGCAAGGGGGATTTGAAAAGCCTTTCACACAAAGGGTACGAACCGTGTATGTCATCAATAACCTTATTAATACAACTACCCCATACGGGTTTGGGGACACTTGGAGTTTTAAAAATCACGAGCCATTCGCATAATCATTTTCTTACACGTAACACAACCTCCGCTTTTGTTAGTCATCTCGCGGGTTTTTTTTTCTGCAAAGTAAAACATTTAACCAAAAAATGTTGAAACCTTAGGCTAAAACTTCCCAGACCTGGGCCTTGATTTTCAAGTTATGAAACTGTTTCATTTTTTTCTTTGAGGTTATCAAAATGTCTCTTTTAAAAGAAACACCGAAAAAAAAGAGCAAATTTGTTAGCTAGCCCGACAGTTTTACATACATACACAGAAAAACAGTGCATTTGCACGTGCCCGCAAAGCACACACAGCACAAAAAGAAAGACACAACACACACACCACAAACACACACACACACCCCCCAAAACACACACACAAAACACACAACAACACACCTTCTCATCTTGCTTCATCCTACACCTTCCTTTTTGAATAGAACCACCTTTTTTCTTCTTCATGGCGAGGTCAAAAACATTACGTTTTTTTGTATGATAAAC
>JASPKP010006232.1:0-10000 GCA_030674155.1 Stramonita haemastoma
ATAACCTTGACAGTACATAAAAATGATGGTGACAATTTAGTGATTATAGATACCTAAGAGAAATTTTCTTAACTGACATAAGCAGTAAGTTGCACGCTACAAATATAAACAGAGAGAGAGAGAGAGGGGGGGGAGAGAGAGAGAGAGAGAGAGAGAGAGAGAGAGAGAGGAGAGAGAGAGAGAGAGAGAGAGAGAGAGAGAGAGAGAGAGAGAGAGAGAGAGAGAGCTCCCCCCACCCCCACCTCACCCCCTAACCGTTATTGGTGGCAGAGGCATAAAAAATGGCAACTTGCATCAAAGAGAACCTGCACCCTTCACTTCTGTTTTGTCAGGCTGGGTATCAGTCAGTCTGTCTACCTGCCTGTCTGTCTGTCTACCTGTCTGTCTGCCTTCCTGTCTGTCTGTCTGTCTACCTGTCTGTCTGTCTGCCCGCCTGTCTGTCTGTCTCTCTGTCTGCCTGCCTGTCTGCTTCTCTCTGTCTGCTCCTGCCTTCCTGTTGCCTGTCTATCTTGTCTGCCTGTCTGCTTGCCTGTCTGCCTCTGCCTGTCTGTCTATGTTTGCCTGACCAGGCCAGGCGCTGCAGGGTCGGTGCCAATAACTTGCGGCCCTTGTACTGAAGGAGGAGGAGGGAAGAGGAGGAGGAGATGGAGGAGGAGGAGGACCCGAGCATGGTGATTGGAATTGTGAAGTGAGGGGACCCCGGGTGTGGAGAGGTAACGCGCTTGTCTGAATTCATTAGCTGACGAGAACAAAGCCAGACAGCGCTCATGAGGAGGTCTGTAGTGTGGTCTGTGGTGTAGAGGGGCTGGCTACAGCTAGCTACGGTGAACATGGGGGAGGGTGGGGGGGTAATGGGGAGAGGGAGGGAGGGGAGAGAGAGAGAGAGAGAGAGAGAGGAGAGAGAGAGAGAGAGAGAGAGAGAGAGAGAGAGAGAGAGAGAGGAGAGAAGACAGACAGACAGACAGACAGACAGACAGACAGACAGACAGACATAGAGTGAGAGAGAGAGAGGGGGGGGGAGAGAGAAAGAGAAAGAGAGAGCGAGGGGGCAAGACACAGAGAGGAGAGAGAGAGAGAGAGAGAGAGAGAGAGAGAGAGAGGAGAGAGAGAGAGAGAGAGAGAGAGAGAGAGAGAGAGAGAGAGAGAGAGAGAGACAGACAGACAGACAGAGAGAGAGAGAGAGAGACAGAGAGAGAGAGAGAGAAACAAAAACCAGTCTACCCTCCGCCAACAAATACTGTCACTTAATACGATAATCACCAATTTATCAACGATAACGATCGAAATATCCTCGATGATAATGACCAATATATCCATCCATCATAATCACCTATTTTCCCATCATCAGTAAAACATTTTCTTTGTGATCATCATCATGAGCAATGGACCGTTCACCATTTTTTTGCATTTAATGCTATTTTATGGGTGTAATGCATTTCTTGTAATGATGTGTGATGGATTTCTTTGTAGTGATATCGTGTAATGCATTTTTAATGACTGTGTGCAATGCATTTCTTTGTAATGATAGTGAGAAATGCATTTCTTTGTAATGATAGTGAGAAATGCATTTCTTTGCAATGATAGTGTGCAATGCATTTTTTGTAATGACAGTGAAATGCATTTCTTTGCAATGATAGTGTGCAATGCATTTTTTGTAATGACAGAAATGCATTTCTTTGCAATGATAGTGTGCAATGCATTTTTTGTAATGACAGAAATGCATTTCTTTGCAATGATAGTGTGCAATGCACTTTTTTGTAATGACAGAAATGCATTTCTTTGCAATGATAGTGTGCAATGCCTTTTTTGTAATGACAGAAATGCATTTCTTTGCAATGATAGTGTGCAATGCACTTTTTGTAATGACAGTAATGCATTTCTTTGCAATGATAGTGTGCAATGCCTTTTTGTAATGACAGAATGCATTTCTTTGCAATGATAGTGTGCAATGCCTTTTTGTAATGACAGTAATGCATTTCTTTGCAATGATAGTGTGCAATGCTTTTTTGTAATGACAGTAATGCATTTCTTGCAATGATAGTGTGCAATGCACTTTTTGTAATGACAGTAATGCATTTCTTTGCAATGATAGTGTGCAATGCGTTTTTGTAATGACAGTAATGCATTTCTTTGCAATGATAGTGTGCAATGCACTTTTTGTAATGACAGTAATGCATTTCTTTGCAATGATAGTGTGCAATGCCTTTTTGTAATGACAGTAATGCATTTCTTTGCAATGATAGTGTGCAATGCACTTTTTGTAATGACAGTAATGCATTTCTTTGCAATGATAGTGTGCAATGCGATTTTTGTAATGACAGTAACGCATTTCTTTACAATGATAGTGTGCAATGCACTTTTTGTAATGACAGGTAATGCATTTCTTTGCAATGATAGTGTGAAAGTGCACTTTTTGTAATGACAGTAATGCATTTCTTTGCAATGATAGTGTGCAATGCGTTTTTTGTAATGACAGTAATGCATTTCATTGCAATGATAGTGTGCAATGCATTTTTTGTAATGACAGTAATGCGTTTCTTTGTGATGATAATGTGCAAGGCATTTCTTTGTAATGATAATGTGCAAGGCATAAATTTCTTCGTAATGATACTGTGCAATACACTTCTTCGCAATCAATGAATGCAATCCATCTAATGACAATGCCTGCTCCCGGATTAGAATAATATTACAAAAAGCGGATGCGCGTGGAGAACGACCACAATAACATAAAACAGGCAGAGAGAAAAAAAGGTTTTATTACTTTGAGAGCCAGCAAATAAGCGAAAATGAGTTGGGTGCATGTTACGAAAGAATGAATGGGGGAAAAAAACTGAACAAAAGCAAAACAAAACAACAAACAGGGAAGGGATAATGGGACAGCGGTGCGCGCAAGCATACTCACCGACACATGAATACACACACGGAGATGTGCATGTCGACTGATCAACAAAGGAAGACAAAAACAACGAGGATCAGAAACAAATATGACTAATGATATAGGCCCATAATTATACCGATGAATCAGTGGTTTGCTTTAGCCTATGCTTATCTTCTATGGACAGTTGTTTATCTTCTAGGGACAGTCTCGTTCTTACTCTCTCTCTCTCTCTCTCTCTCTCTCTTCTCTCTCTCTCTCTCTCTCCTTCTCTCTCTCTCTCTCTCTCTCTTCCTGCAGTCCTAAAGAAAACATTAAGGGGGAGAGGGTGGCTGGTGGGTTTCTTTCGATCGTATTCTGTTTATTTTGGGTTTTTTGTTTTTGTTTCTTTTCAGTTGTCTACACATCCGAAAAGATTCACACCTCTTGTTCTCATAAATCGTGACGAAAACACACACACCGTGTCATTAACACATCGCAAATAAAACCATTATCATGCCTACAAGACATCCTGAAGAAAACACATTCCCCGATGTCACTCTTCTTTCTGCGTAAGTAACGCACTTTATTCTCCTCGCGCTCTGCACTGGCGCTGGAATCCCTCAGGAAATATTCAGGAAATATACCCTTTGTTTATCACCTCCTCCCCCACCCCATCTTCCTTGCATTCTCCATCACGCACGCACGCACGTACATGCACGCACAGGCACCCCCCTCCCCCCACACGTGTACCCACTCACATCTTCCTTGTTTTCCCTAAGGAGAACACACACGCGCGCGCGTGCACACACACAGACACATAGACACTCACACACACGTACACACACAGACAGACACAAAACATAAAGACAGACAGACAGACAGACAGACAGACAGACAGACAGACAGACAGACAGACAGACAGACACACACACACACACACACACACATCCCAATGATTCCTACAAGAGAAAACACGGCGTAAAACCAAGCAAGCCAGGCAGCCAACAAGCCTAAGGGACACGACAGCAGAGAGGAAGGAAGGAAGGAAGGCAGAAACGAAAGGACCTGATAGACCTACAGGCTATAACCTCTGCCACTGCACTCCTGTCCCCCAACTGACCGCTTCATTACCGGTCAGCCAGTGGACGTCACTTGTCATTCCAGACCCGCTGCCTCGCGCATCCTGAAAGTGTTGTACTGTGTCTGGAACCGTGACAGGCAAGGCTGTGCGTGTGACGGTATGTCAAGGAAGATTACGTCTTAGCCGAGGCTCTGTCGAGGGCCTGGCGGTTTTTGTGGTGGTGATACGGAGGACGGGGGGTGGGGGGGGGGGGGGGGGGAGATATCACGAATTCTGACAAGATTGGAGCCAGATGGGGGGTATAGTAGTATAGGGAGGCTTGCTGAGAAGAAAGATTGTGTGGAGCGTTGGGTTTTGATTGGTTTCTTTCTGTGTGATGTGTGTTTTTGTTTTGTCTCGTTTATTTGATTGATTTTCTTTCGCTCCTTCTTTCCTTCGTTCGTTCCTTCATTCTCCTTCTTTGTCGTCGTCCTCCTCCTTTTCTACTCTTCTTGTTCTCCTCTCCTCTCTCTCTCGTTATAAAAAAGCAAACAAATTAATCAACCCCCCCCCCCCATCTAAACCTAAGGGTTTTTTTTCTACAAACTGACACCATTACTGTTCCTACCTTTGAAGATTACGACAGGAAGCGAGACTCTTGCCTTTCTTCCCTGTAACTTAGTTTAAGAAACATACATTTCTCATCTGGCTCATCATCAACAAAATCATCATTACCATCACCAAAACCAACAACAACAATAATAATAACGAAGCAGAGACTTTCAAAACTGAAGCACATGTATTCTCCATACATGACGGGTTTTAAAATAAGTTTCTGGTAGCTGAAGCCAAAGCTGTCTTCTACTTCAGAGCTCTCTTCCTTCGTTTGTTCCCCCGAGGAGCTAATATATATATAATGTAATCACAAAAACAGCCATTGCTTGTTTTCCATCATCCGTCTTCATTTGCCAGTGTCCTCGGTGCTACAGTACTGTTGATCTGAAAGGTTAATAATCATAATGTTAGTGTTGTTATTCCTGCTTCCTTCCCCCATCCCGTCCTCTGTGTGTGTGTGTGTGTGTGTGTGTGTGTGTGTGTGTGTGTGTGTGTGTGTGTGTGTGTGTGTGTGTGTGTGTGTGTGTGTGTGTGTCTGTGTGTGTCTGTGTGTGTCTGTGTGTGTCTGTCCGTCTGTCTCTGCCTGTTTGTCATTCACTGAAGTACCATAACTATCCCCTGGGTATGATGCCCATTTGTTTGTTTTTCTGTTTGTTTATAGTTTGTTATATTCCCTACATATTAAATTCATTTGTTTGTTTGCTTGTGTTTATTTTACCGGGGGGGGGGGGGGGGGGCACTGTATCATTAGCTTATCAAAATACCCTCAATAACATTCGAGTTCTGTCTGTCTGTCCGTGTCTGCGTTGTCTCTCTGTCAACACACACACACAACACACACACACACACACACACACACACACACACACACACACACACACACACACACACACACACACACACACACACACACACACACACACAACACAGATTACTACTGTCTTTTTCTCATCACTGATTGATTAGTGATAGAATTTCTCTATCCCTGCATGGTCTCTCCGGTCTACTGATACCCGCTCTTACGAAGTGATTTTGTCTTTCTGCGATGAAAACCCATTGTTAACTCATTTTCTTGTCACCATTCTACGCTACAGGACAAAACGCTGTAAATCAACATAAATGCAAACTGGCTGTTCCCAAAACAGTTACTTAGTAGGCATGTCGTCTGGACGTATGTAATTACGACACGTACACAGGGAGGTTAACTCACGACTATGGCGCCTATTAGACTTCGGCATGATCTGACACACCGAGTAACTAGCATGCGTGAAACTCATTTTATTGTTCCTGAATGCCGACATCAGATAATGTGATATTACATACTTTGTTTCGACATTGGAAAAACCTGTCTTTTACTCTTTTCTTTCTTTTTTTTTTCTTTCTTGTTTTTTTTGATGTTGCTGATTCTAAAACTGTATGAACTGACAAAAGCAACAGTAACGAAATGCCCGCATAATCTCTCTCTCTCTCTCTATCTCTCTCTCTCTCTCTCTCTCTCTCTCTCTCTCTCTACTCTCTCTCTCTCTCACACACACACACACACACACACACACACACACACACACACACACACCACACACACACACATCAAACCAAACTCCAATCCAATTTACCAGATAAGGAGATAGACTATGTATGCAAGCATGTGAACAACACGAATTTCATATTATTTAATTCATACCTTTTGTCCCTTTCAACTTCATACATCTTTGTCTAAACAATGCACGCACACAAAACGTGCACACGCGCGCATCTAAATAAAATACACTCGCACAACAGATGAACAAGAACAAAGAAAGCAGACAGATAGATGAACACAGAGAAAACAAGAAAGACACAGACAGACACAGAGACAGACTCAGAGACTGATAAAGACACAGCTCGACTATGAAGTTGCACACTTAACGCTTGTCATACTGTTGAATTGGGGATTTTAAAAAAATGACAGCAATGAAAGCAGTCATCTCTATACAAAGGTAAAAAGGAATTGCTATAGTTCTCTGTCGAAAAGAAGGGAGGAAAACTTGAGTGCACGGAACAGGAACACAAAGAGCCAGAAAGTAACAGAAGGGGAAAAGAAAGAGAAAAGTAAGGGTGGGTTAAAAAAAAAAAAAAGGACAAAAAAGCAAGCAAGAACCGGAGCAGACATAACATGGGTGGAGGCTTCACAAAATCAGAGCAGAGACCTTAAAGTTAAATATGAATCATTCCCCCCCCTTCCTTTAAAGTAAAAAAAAAAAGAAAAGAAAAGAATTTTATCATTGAGGAAAGAAAAGCGTCAGAAAAGCACTAGCGTCATCTTGACAGTGACAGCAAGTAAACATATAATTATAACAGTCCTGTCATGATGTACATATGTGTACACACACATTGTGACGTGACTTCATGCTCCTCTCTCTCTCTCTCTCTCTCTCTCCTCTCCTCTCTCTCTCTCTCTCTCTCTCTCTCTCTCCTCTCTCTCTCTCTCTCTCTCAATTTGTTTACAGAAGTGTTTTGTGGGTGATTTGAAATATTTCGTTGATTGGTTTGTTTTTGATGACGATGCAATTTGATGACGCTCTCTCTCTCTCTCTCTCTCTCTCTCTCTCTCTCTCTCTCTCTCTCTCTCTCTCTCTCTCTCTCTCTCTCCTCTGTGGTCCTGATGATTTGCTATTTTTTCATCTTCATTAGTATACATATTATTTTTTAATGTTTAGAGTTTGATTTAAAACTGGTTTGTATTTATAACCTTAAATGTTGTTTCGCTCCTATTTGATTAAAAAAATAATAATTTTCTATACAATCTTGCTCTTTTGTTTGTTGTTTGCCTTTTGGGATTTTTTTTCTTGTAAGAATTGGTTACATTATGAGCTTATAGATATTTGATGATTTTCTTTTTTTTTTTTTTTTTTTTTTTTTTTTTTCAGAAGTGAGAGTGTTTTGAAATATTGACTAAATTGTTTTGATGTAATTTGAAGATACTCTCTCTCTCTCCCTCTCTCTCTCTCTCCTCTCTCTCTCTCTCTCTCTCTCTCTCTCTCTCTCTCTCTCTCTGGGTTTTCTTTTCCTTGTTAGGTTTGGTCAAATTGGGAGTTTTTAGGTTTCATTGATGATAGTTATTTTTTATGGAAGTGTGAGTTTTTTGAAATATTTTTGCTGACTGGTTTGTTTTGATGACGATGTAATTTGGCGATGCTCTCTCTCTCTCTCTCTCTCTCTTCTCTCTCTCTCTCTCTCTCTCTCTCTCTCTCTCTCTCTCTCTCTCTCTCTCTCTCTTGCTTCCTTTCCCTTTCCTTTCCCCTCCAACTTCCACCTTCAGATATTCTATCCTAGACTTATTATGGAGAGGAGTATTTTGGTTGTTATGTTGGATTCAAACTGTATTCTTACCATTTGAATATTGAAATGTGTTTTCATATAGTTTTTTGTGTTTAAAGGATTTTATGTTGTTGTTGTTGTTTTAATCTGTTTTTTTCCCCCCTTTTATGCCTACTTTGCTTGTTTTCCCGCTTACACACACACACGCACGCACGCACGCACGCACGCACGCACGCACGCACGCACGCACGCACGCACGCACGCAACACACACACACACACAACACACACACACACACACACACACACACATGCATTATAGATTTGTAATGCCTTCTGTTTCATGGTCCTGAATATTTGCTATTTTTAATATTTTTGCTATGTTATTTTTTTGTTTAAATAATTATCAGTGTATACAGTTAGGATGACGCGTTTTGTTTAATGTATTATGTTGTTTTTTTAATATTGGTTGAACTGCTGCTGGTGGTGATGCTGGTATGTAGGGTAGGGAGGGGTTTCTTAGCTTTATTCCCTGATCAGGGCAAGGGCCGGATGAAAAAAAGTATGTAATGATTACTTACTCTGTTACCCTTGAAAAATAAAGATTATTCATTCATTCATTCATTCTCTCTCTCTCTCTCTCTCTCTTCTCTCCTCTCTCTCTCTCTCTCTCTCTCCTTCTTCCCCTCCCTCCCGGCCCCTCCCTCTCCCGCTCTCTCTCCAAATTTCTGAACACCTATTATAATGATCACCTTGTGACACAACTTGCCAAAAGATTCGAGGAAAAAATAAGAAACCCCCCAAACAAACAAACAAAAAAAGGCAAGGAAGGGAAGCAAGCAAAGGGAAAGATAGGAGGAGTTCAAAAGAGAAACCCGACCCGTGTGACGAGTGCGTTTGGGGGGACTGATAATTAGGAGGGTGGTATTCCTCGGCTGTAATTTACTGCTTCTCCGGCCAAGGATAGGAAAAAAAAGTAGTTATTTGCGAATGCTACAGTCAACCACCCCCCATCAGTAACTTTCTCAGGCACTTAAAGACAGTCCATGGAGTTTGAAAATATCCCAACTTTCTTCTAGAGTTTGCTTGTTCCGAGTTTATTGCAGGTTGTGTTCAAAAAGAATGATTGAACTTTTTGTTGCTGTTTGCTTCTTCTTGTAGGAAACGATTCTTTACAAAGCGCACTGACACAGCGATTTTAGCGGGGTAGTAGGGTACTCAGGAAGGGTGGGTGTGATCAGTGATTTTCGATGATGATGGTAATCATCGTGGAAATGATGATGGTTAGTGATTTATGTTGTTGTTGTTGATGATGAATCATGACGATAAGGATGATGAAGATGTTGATGGTAATGCCAAATGATGATGTTAGTGATGAGGATGATAATACCGCTGATGATGTTGATGATAATGATGGTAGTTACGATGATTCTATGCGTTTTATAAAGACTAGGTGGGGTTTTTTTTTATTACTTAGCCTGTATTTGTAACAGTGTGGTGTGGTGTGGTGTGGTGTGGTGTAGTGTGGTGGTGGCGTGTGTGAATGTGTGTATGGTGTAGTGGTGGTAGTGGTGATGTTATGCACGCGTGCATGCATAGAGTATGCTTGCGTGCATGCCTGTACGCGTGCATTTGCGCTCTCCCATGCATACATAACACACAAGATTGAGTCCATAAGTGCATGCGTGCGCTTCCCCGCGCCAACCCACGCGCTCTTGCAAGCATGAAAGCATCCGTATAGTTGGGCAGTGGGTTGAAATGATTCTAGCCCTTAAATATTCCTTCCCTTCCTTCTCCACCAGGAAAAGCTAACATCATGTCTGAAACGCATTACGGGGATGATTTCGGTGGCGAATGGAAAACAGCCCTGAGGAGAATTGAATGGGCGGTGAGAGATGGGAGAGAGAGAGAGGAGAGAGAGAGAGAGAGGAGAGAGAGGAGAGAGGAGAGAGAGAGAGAAGAGAGAGAGAGAGAGAGAGAGAGAGAGAGAGAGAGAGAGAGGAGAGGGAGGGGGAGAGAGAGAGAGAGAGAGAGAGAGAGAGGGGGGGGAGGGAGGGAGGGAGAGAGAGAGAGAGAGAGAGAGGAGAGAGAGAGAGGAGAGAGAGAGAGAGAGAGAGAGAGAGAGAGAGAGAGAGAGAGAGAGAGAGAGAGAGAGAGAGAGAGAGAGAACAG
>JASPKP010006233.1:0-7500 GCA_030674155.1 Stramonita haemastoma
AGAGAGAGAGAGAGAGAGAGAGAGAGAGAGAGAGAGAGAGAGAGAGAGAGAGAGAGAGAGAGAGAGAATAAAATTCATTCTTTTATACATTTTCCATTTTTTTCCCCTTCCCCTCCTTTCAATCCATAGCTCCTGGCATTTTTCCTCCGTCTCTTTCTCTCTTTCACTGGCAGTCATCAAATTCTGAACCTTTCCTGGATTCTCTCTCTCTCTCTCTCTCTCTCTCTCTCTCTCTCTCTCTCTCTCTCTCTCTCTCTCTCTCTCTCTCTCTCTCTCTCTCTGTAAGAGTAGGCCATTGTGTGCCAGTGGGAACAGATGACAAAATTTACTAAACTGCATACACACGGGGACTGGATGCAAAAAAGCACATGGGTACATATTCCATTATCCTCGATAAATAAATAAATAAATAAATCTTTCTCTCTCTTTTTCTATGTGGTTGTTGAATACATTTCTACCTTTTTTTTTTAAATAATCATCAATGTATCCAAGCTGAGGATAATGCGTTTGTTGAATGTATACCTGTATCCTTTTGTAAAGTCATAGGTTGAACTTTTATTGGTGGTGATGGTGGTTTGTGTGGAGGAGGAGGTTGCTATTACTTTTTTGTTTTTTGTTTTGTTTTCTTGTTATTTTTCGTTTGTTTCTTTCCTTCTTTTTTGTTTTGTTTTTGGTTGAGTTTTGTTATTGTTGGTGGTGGTGGAGATTTTTTTTGTTGTTTTGATATTACCTAATTAGGGCAAGGTAAAAGTAAAGGTGTCCCATAACCTATGTGGTCGCCGGAGAGCGAGGCATCAGAGACCGATTCTCTAGGGGCCAGCATATTGAGGGCGGCACCGATCTCCTCTCCCTCGCTGCTTTACCTTCCCTGACCCAAAAGAGGGCAGGTACCCATTGACAGCTGGGTGGACTGGGGACTGTTCTGAAGCCAAGGCGTGCAAACGGTCACCCATCCAATTGGTAACCACGCTCGATGCTGCTTAACCTTGACTTGGGGAAAGCGACTGCTCTGACCACTGAGCTATCCCGTCCCCCATTACGGCAAGGGCTGGATGAAAAAAAAGTCTGCAAATGCTTATTCTGTAAACCTTTAAAAAAAAATATATTCATTCATTCATTCGTTATTTATTCATCCATCCATCCATCCATCCATCCATCCATCCATCCATCCATCCATCCATCCATTCTGTGTGTGTGTGTGTGTATGTGTGCGCGCGCGCGCATGCGTGCGCGCGTGCTTGAGAGAGAGAGAGTCACAGAGAGAGAGACAGAGTTTAGACTGCATTAGAGTGGGGTTTTTTTTCCCCTTTAATGCAATCGTTTGTTAGGTTTAGAATAGAAAAATCGTTAATTTAATAATAGCAATTTTGATAAGCCATATTGTTTGTACATATTCATGGAAATCATTGTTGAAGGCCTTTTCTTCACTCGATTTATCTTAACAGCATTGAATGTTCCCTATTTCTTTTTAAATCAATATGTTCCCCTGTTACATCATGTAGATGTATGGCGCCTTGATCTCGCGGCTGGCAAAATATTTCTATTTTCTATTCAACGATACTTTTTCTAATAAATCGTATTGTGCATTTGAAAATCGTGTAGAATATATTTTATTCGAATGTATAAAATATCGCTTAATTCTAGGGATGAGTAAACGTTATTTCAGTGTATAAAACATCGCTTAATTCTAGTGAGGATGAGTTTAGATCTAGATCGAAAGGCTTATGACACTATTTGAAATATGGCGACTACCGCCGTTCTTTGTTTTAATCAGTCCAACTGAAATGAATAAACTGCAAACACAACAGGGTAAATTTGCGATGTATTTTAGTTTTCGATTATGAGCAAAGCATAAGAATGCAAGATGTTAGTAAACATGATTTCTGGTATTATAGATCGTTCATACCTTCGATCGTACGAACGACTTTCCGAGCAGAAATGAATGTGCAGCAGAGCAGAAATTGTTTTTGCAACACTGTTTATTTAATACCTTATTTCATAGACACCTTTGGAATATATATATATATATATATATATATATATATATATATATATATATATATATATATATATATATATATATATCTTTACAGCTGGGTGAACTGGGGGATTGTACTGAAGCCAAGGCGCGCAAATGGTCACCAGTCCATTTGTTAACAACGCTTGATGCTGCTTAACCTTGGCTGGGGGAAAGCGAGCGCTCTGACCACTGAGCTAAGCTATCCCGTCCCCAATGTTCCAAACCAACAGTTTTTGTACCATCGGGTGTTTTGCTGTAATTGCTGATAATGACTGAAGGAGAGTTTTTTACTGTTGTACCAAAGGCACCATTGTTTTGCTTTCTTCCTCTTTTCTTTTCATTGTCTTTTTCGTTTTTTTTTCTATTCTTTTCCTCTCACTTCTTTCTTTCCCTGTTTTTCATTTTATTCTCTCTCTCTCTCTCTCTCTCTCTCTCTCTCTCTCTCTCTCTCTCTCTCTCTCTCTCTCTCTCTCTCCCTCTCTCTCTCTCTCCTTCCCCCTCTCTATCTTTCAAAGTAGTTTTTTTTTTAAGTAACTGTTTGTAACGTCTTCACGTGTTTAAAAACCACCGGGTCTGGGCAATAAGCGTTCAAGCCAGCCACCTATCTCGATCCAGCAAACCTTGAGCCCAACCATCAACACGCTAACTCTCCGGGCATGAAAGAGCTGTTATAATTGTGCACAGGGTATCAGCTTCATTTCACTGCTAATTGAATCACAGGTGCAGAAGAAACTAACTTCATTTGTCGCCGAAAAACTCGCGGCATTAAACAACATGGCTTCACAGCAGCTTCATGTAAACCTAGCCAGTTCCGTGCTCTTTCTGTCGCCATAAAATGTCCAGCCGCTCTTCTTTGTTGGAGACGGCGACTGAAAAAGTGGAATCGGAACCCGAAAGAAACACTGGGAGTTGATTGTACGATTGTGATATCAAGCTGTCCAGGGAAAATTTCCAAGCTAGGGAGAGATAATTATCGAGGGATAATTTTGCCTGACGCCGTAGTTTAGAGGCTGAGTTGTTTTGGGGCTGTAGTTTGAGACTGTTGTCGTACATTCTCTCTCTCTCTCTCTCTCTCTCTCTCTCTCTCTCTCTCTCTCTCCTCTCTCTCTCTCTCTCTCTCTCTCTCTCTCTCTCTCTCTCTCTCTCTCTCTCTCAAGACAAATCTCTTATCAATAACAAGGTGTTGGTGATGTTAAACCCTTTTTGTATTTATTCAAGCATAGATTAATCAATATGTTTACGCAAGAGTGGTATGAAACCATAACAGATAAAGAGATATTAAAACTACAGATCCTTTAAAACTATTTTTGGAAAAGAAAACTACATTAGTTCAATAGACACACATTGCTTTCGAGTTGCCATTACACAGGCTAGGTTTTAAATGCTTTACCATTCAATAACAATGTTCGCGGATGTAGTTTTAATAATCAAGAAAAACTTTGTCCTTTTTGTAAAACAGAATTAGAAAATGGAGCTCATTTTTTGTTTAAATTCCCAATGTACTCCGATATATGGGATAAGTTTTTAACGCAATGTATTAATGTACACAATATCACAGCTTCTGAAAGCATCAAATGGAGAACACGGTCATTTCCTATCCAGATACATTTTCTTTTCCATCAATAGAAGGAAGAAATTGTTGAGTAAAAATGTCACTTGATTGAAGCGTGTATTAGACGGGATATATGTCTTTAAGTTTTGTTTGAACTATCAACCTGAATTGAAATATTTCATTTGGACTTGAACCAATTTTGAAAAATATTTTTTAAATACCCATGCAGTCTAATGTAATTGTTTATCAAGCTCAGAGTTCAAGACATGATCACTGCGGTCATGATTCACAAGAATCGGTTGGTGGTTTGCTTGTTTGGTTGGTTTAATTTCTTTCAAGTTCAATGATATGTTACATTTCAGTATGGTGATTCTCCTCCCTCCCCCAAACTCCGTGTATTGTGGCCTAAGGCCAATGTACATATTAAACACGTTCAGAGTTCTCTCTCTCTCTCTCTCTCTCTCTCTCTCTCTCTCTCTCTCTCTCTCTCTCTCTCTCTCTCTCTCTCTCTCTCTCTCTCTCTCTCTCTTTCTTTTGGGGTAGGGTTTTCTTGGTTGTACTTTGCTATTGGCATGCTGTTTCATTTTTGTTAGTTTGTTATTTAAGTGGGGTTTTTTGTTTGTTTGTTGTTGTTTTTTTTTGGGGGGGTTGTTGTTTTTGGTGGTTGTTTGTTTTTTTGGGGGGGACTTTGTTTTTGTTTGGTTTGGGGGTTGTTCTGGGTTGTTTTTTTTTGGCTAGATAGATGGCTTGATGAAAATAAGCAATTTTTTTGCTTACTCAAAGTACCATCTGGAAATAAAATTTTGATTTGATTTGATTCTCTCCGTCTGGTTTCGTTTTCTTTTTCTTTTTTTTTTAGTTTGGAAATTGTCGACTGATGTCAGACGTAAAGTAAAATCTACACTGTAACCTTCCCGGAGAGGTAGAACCCCCCCTAGCAGTATCAGTCATCCCCTTCAGGCCAGCTTACTTCAGTCAGGCCAGCTTACTTCAGGGGCTCCTGTCCTAATACAGCGCAGATTGTCGTAGAAAGAATGACTGGGATGTAAGTCAGGCAGTGGTAAAGAATCTCTCTCTCTCTCTCTCTCTCTCTCTCTCTCTCTCTCTCTCTCTCTCTCTCTCTCTCTCTCTCTCTCTCTCTCTCTCTCTCTCTCTCTCTCCTCTCTTAGAGGAGGAATGGCAAGAAGTGCGTCACAAGTGCTGAAAGTGTTTTGGCTTTCCAAGAAAGTCGAGGTAAGTGACCCTCTGAGAGCTGATTGGAAGGATTTGGGAAAGGTGCCTGAGATAATGCATAGGAGGTGAAGGGTTGATAACAGAATGATAACAGTAATAAAGAAAGAAAGGGAGGAGAATATCAAAGACATTCTCTAATGACGGAAGCCTGAAGAGGATCCAGTTCAATGAGAGATGACATAATATTTTTGCTTTCTTGACAAAAGCTTCAGAAATGGGCTGAAATGATGTGAGGTGGGGGGGGGGGGGGGGGGGGAGTAGGTTGTGTTTTTTCTCAAATTGTTTTTTTGGTGAATAAGAGTGCTAGAAAGGGTGTAATTAGGAAGGAATAGTAGGCACTCATCAGTCTCGGAAGACTATGGAGTTGCGCTCTAGTCTTTAGAGCGCAAAGCCTGGGCAAGTATGTATGGAGGGCAAGCTGTTACCCATGCAGCAGACCCCCCCTCTCCACGGCACTGGAATGATCCATTGGAAGGGCATTGACCGATACGAATGGTTCCAGTACCGTCGCAGGAGCCACCAGAACGTTGCCATATACCTACAGCCCCGAGCCGCTCTGGGACTCCAACTCCCCGATTTTTCCTCAGGGATGGTGTCTAAACACAACACCTGTGTGCATGCTGGTTTGTTATAATTTTGTCATCCGCTCCTACCGGCACACGATGGCCTACTCTTCCGAAAGGTGGAACGGGGTTTTAACGTGTGCGCAAGATGTTCTGCGTGCATTCGCACACGGGGCCTCGGTTTCGAGTCTCATCCGAATGACTTTGACATTCAGTTCGATTTTTTCGTCAAACTGGGAAGAAAGGGCGAGGCTGGGTACGAACCCAGAAACTCACGATTTACATATTGGCAGGCGAACGTCTTAACCATCCTGCCACCGTCCTTCCTAGGAAGGAATATATACAACACAACCACAGTAATGGCCTCTGAATTCTGTGAAGCTTTGAACTATTTGAGATTGTGTAAACTATGTGAAATTGTTTGAAAAGTATATAGAATATATCATTGTACGGGATAGCTTAGTGGTCAATACATCGCGCTGGCAATTTGGCGACCCGGGTTCGATTCCCGTTCGAGGGTATTTTTGCCCTGGAGTAAACATCAATGCTGACTCCACTCTCTCCAAAAGTCCTTCGGATGAGACTGTAAACTGAGGCCCCGTGTGCTAACGCACGCAGAACATCTTGCCCACATGAGTGCTTATTCTGTTGTCCTCGATATAAAAGAATAAATAAATAAAATATTTAAATCATGTTCCACTTTTCGTTAGAGTAGGACATTGTATGCCGGTGGGAACAGATGACAATATTTACAAAACTGCATGCACACGGGGACTGGATGTAAAAAAAAAAAAGCACATGAGTGCTTATTCCATTATCTTCAATATAAAAAAATTAATATATAGATCTAAATAAATAATAAATTATGTGGGAATTTTGGTAAACTGCATATAAACTGTGTAAACTTGTCTAAGTTATAAAACTATTCAAAACTGTCTCTAAACGGTGTGAAATCTGAACTATGTTAAAGCTCCCTGGGTGTGCTTCAATGCTATTTGTCTGCTGATGACCCTGTAGTGCCGCCATACTTTTATTAGCGGAAAAGAAAGGACAGATTATTCGTGATACACTCCGTTTGGGAATCGGCAATTTAAAGAACGATCTGTTTAATCGTCCCTTAGTTGAAAGTGGACAGAGGCTTTGTGACTCAGTAAGAAAAACCAGCAGGGCATTATTAATTAATTTATTTATTTAGTCTTTTATATCGAGGATAATTGAATAAGCACTAATGTGCTTTTTTACATCCAATCCCCATGTGTATGCAGTTTTGTAAATTTTGTCATCTGTTCCCACTGGCACACAATGGCCTACTCTTTCGAAAAGCGGAGCAGGATTTAACATGTGCGCAAAATGTTCTGCTTGCGTTCGCACACGGGCCCTCGGTTTATTGTCTCATCAGAAGGACTTTTGGGGAGAGTGGAGTCTGCACTAGTTTTAACTCATGGGGAAAATACCCCCTTCAACGGGATTGGAACCTGGGCCGTCAGATTGCGAGCGCAATGTTCTGGCCACTAGGCTATCCCGTCCCCTTGTTTAAAGTATCCGGACACTCCTTTGTCTTTCACGTACATTTCAAGACTGACTTTGTTATTCTTTTTTTCAAAATGGATGATGGTGTCTTATTCCTTGCTAACTTAGATGTCTTTCGGATGAGACTGTAAACCGAGGCCCTGTGTGCGAACGCACGCAGAACATCTTGCGTTCACGTTAAATCCTGTTCCTCTTTTCGTAAGAGTAGAGGTGGGACTTGATGTAGACCATTACAAAGGAATATTTTCTGTCTAGAACATGTACTGTTTATCTAACAGCTTGCCCTCCATACTTACTTACCCAGGCTTTGCGCAACTCCGTAGTCTTCCGAGAGTGATGGGTGCCTACTACTATAATATTATCTGTGAGAGGTGGGACTTGATGTGGATCATTATAAAGGAATATTTTATGTCTAAAACACGTACTGTATACTTACTATTATCTGGAGAAATCCTACTACCTGCGACAAGGTGATACTTCTCTGTCTCTCCATCTCTCGTTCTCTTTTTCACACAAAGTCTTATCTCTCTTTATTTTCTTTCGACTTGGAAAATGTTTATGATATTGATATGTAAAATATGTAGTTTAATTTTTTTTCCACA
>JASPKP010000623.1:0-7500 GCA_030674155.1 Stramonita haemastoma
TCTCATCCAGATCATAGAAGCGCTGTACAACACCTCCAGCAGTGCAGTTCTCCTCAACGGCCAAGTCGAAGACTACTTCAAGACCACAGTCGGCGTCCGTCAGGGCTGCTTGCTCTCTCCAACCCTCTTTAATCTATTCCTGGAGAACATCATGAGGGAAACACTTTACCACTTCCATTCTACCATCTCAATAGGAGGGCGACCCATTAACACACTGCGCTTCGCTGACGATATTGATCTCATGGAGGCAGCAACAAGGAACTCCAAGACCTTACCCACAGACTGGTAGACAGAGCAGGCGCATATGGGATGGAAGTCAGCACAGAAAAGAGTAAAGTAATGGTCAACAGTGCAAACGACACCACAGCACAGATCTACATGAACGGCCAGCAACTGGAAGAAGTAGACGCTTTCAAATATCTTGGCGCTACCCTCACGAAAGATGGACGCTTCACCACAGAGATCAAGACCAGGCTAGCCATGGCAACATCAGCTATGGCAAACTGAACAAGATATGGAGAAGCAACAACATCAGCTTCAAAACAAAGGTCAAATTGTTCAGATCCCTGGTCATCTCCATCTTGCTCTACGGCTGCGAAAGTTGGACAATGACCGCTGAAACCACCAATTGGATCCAGACGTTCGAGACAAAATGTTTCAGGCGACTGCTTGGAATTTCCTGGAAGGGTCGGAAAACAAACATCTATGTGCGAAGTCAAATCGCACTGATGGCTGGTCCTCAGGATCCCCTACTAGCCACTGTCAAGAAAAGGAACCTGGCATGGTTCGGCCATGTCACACGCCACAACACCCTCCCGAAGACAGTTCTACAAGGAACGCTAGAAGGTGGCAGACGCCGAGGCAGACAAACCAAAAGCTGTATGGATAACATCAAGGAGTGGACCCGCCTGGACAGTCCAACAGTCATTAGGAAGGCGGAGGACAGGGCTGGATGGCGACGGCTGGCTGCAGAATCGTCTCTCATGTCTCCTCCACGACCGTTCTGGTCATGAGAAAGAAGAAGAGAAGAAGAAGAAGAAGAAGAAGAAGAGAAGAAGAAGAAGAAGAAGAAGAAGAAGAAGAAGAAGAAGAAGAAGAAATGCTACGTATTTTGGACTATTATTTTGTAAATTAAACTTTCTACGTAACACACACACACACACACACACACACACACACACACACACACACACACACACACCACACACAACGGATGAGACCATAAACGGTAGGCCATTGTGTGCCAGTGGGAACGGATGACAAAATTTACCAAACTTCATACCCACAGGGATTGGATTTAAAAACAAACACGAGAGCATATTCTTTTGTCCTCGAAATAAAAGAATACAACACACACCACCACCACACACCACCACCACCACCACCACCACCACCCCCACCAACAACAACAACAACACACACACACACACACACACACACACACACACACACACACACACACACACACACACACACACACAACACACATACACACACACACGAAAGCACGCATGCACGCACGCACTCGCACGCGCACAGAGAGAGAGAGAGAGAGAGAGAAGAGAGAGAGAGAGAGAGAGAGAGAGAGAGAGAGAGAGAGAGAGAAGAGAGAGAGAGAGAGAGAGAGAGAGAGAGAGAAAACTTACTTGACAGAATTCACTCGCACACCTTTCGGTGCCAGTTCTGTTTAAAAGAAAAATTTAAAAAAAACTTTATGATAAAAGCATGAGTGTTTTCTTTCGCAGTTATGACAGGCCAGCAGCAGCAGCAGCAGCAAGCAGCAGCAACGCAACAACAAGAAAAACAACAACATAAACAGAATATATACTCTTCTTCACTTATCCCACCTGGGAATCATTGTGAGACTGTAAGTACACATTGGACGAGACATCTGCCTGTATCTGCCTGTAGCCTGTATGAGACATCTGCCTGTTTGTTTGCTTTTCTTGTGTTGTTGTTGCTTTTTTGATTACTTCGTTATATAGGCAGCCATACTCCAACTTCAGAGGTACATGTATATATATTTTACCTTGAATTGATTCCTCTATTTTTTTTGTTGCCTCTTTTCTTCCTTTGCTGCTCCTCTCTTCTTTTTACTCCTTTCTTCATTCCTTCCTTTTCTTCTGCCCTTTCTTTCTCTCTTCTATCTGTCTTTCTTCCTTTCATCCTTTCTTTCCTCCTTCTTTCCTTTTCTTCTATTCTTTCTTTCTTTCTTTCATCCTTCTTTATTTTTCCTTGCGTCCTAAAGTTCTTCCTCCTTTTTTCTATTATACCTCCTTTCTTTTTTCTGTCTTTATTCCATTCTTTCTTTATTCTTTTCTTTCTTCATTCTATCATTTCTTCATTTCTTTCTTCCTCCCCATCCTTCCTTCTTTCTTCCTTCCTTCCATCCTGTCTTTCTTTCTTTCCTCCTCCTCCCCCCTCTTTTCTTTCTTTCATTCCTTTCTCCCTCCCTGTCCTTCCTTTCTTTCTTCTTTCCTTCCTTGCTGTCTTCCTTCCGCCCTTCCTTTCTTCCTTCCAATCTTCCTTTCTTTCTTCCTTATGTGATGGGGTGTTAATTTGATTATTTCCCATGCCATTGGAGCTGCCAATTTCAGCGTCGTGGATCTAAATTTAGATCCACACCTGCGAATTGTGCAACATTCTGTATCGTTAGGGGTGGGGGGGGGGGGTGATTCTTCGTGGCATTCACTTTGCCCGTAGGGGTAAAAAGCAGTATTCATGCAGCCTCATTCCAGAGGCCACATTCCCACTACCTGACCATTCTATCTATGCCGAGAAGTGGTACAGAATCACGGCAGATCAAACATTAGCATCCTGCAACACTTCCAACCTTCCTTCCTTCTTTCTTTTTTCCTGCATTCATACAGACAAACAGACTCACCGAGGGCTAACTGCTTGGTGAAGAAGTCCAGTGCCACTTTACTCAACCCGTACACCCCCAGACCCCCAGCCTAGACACACACACACACACACACACACACACACACACACACACACACACACACACACACACACACACACACACACACACACACACACACACACACACACAAAACACACACACACACACACACACAGACCACTGCATCACACTGTCACAGACATTGAGCGGGTAGCAACATTTACACACCTGCATAGTCTTACACAAAGTAGGAGATCAGATGAGAGAGAAGCTTTGGCAAACTGCTTTGTATCTGGTGGATCGGTGGTCTAGGTGGTAATGCCCCTCGCCTAGAAAGCAAAAAGTCCGGGTCAGGGTGTAGGGTGGTTCGTACCCCGTATGGACCCAAAACTTTTCCCCCATCCATTAGACCCTGAGTGGTGGTCTGGGCACTAGTCTTTCGGATGACAGATAAATCGAGGTCCCGTGTGTTACACATCACTATCTAGCGCATGTAAAAGAACCCCAAGCAAGTAGGGGTTTGACCCTGGCAAAATTCTGTACAAAAAAGCCACTCTGATAGGGAAACAAATACAGCTGCATGCAGGAAAAAGAAAAAAAAAAAGGGTAGGCACTGCACTTGTGGTGACGCGCTCTCCCCAGGGAAAGCAGCCCGAATTTCAATCTGCTGTGACATAAAGTGGTATAAAATACAAATACAAATATCTCATACAGGATACTGAGATGCTTTTGCAAACTGCTTAGTATCTCATACAGGGATCAGATCACATCACTAATGACAAAGTGAAAACCAGATCTAATAAAAGCTGATGGCAGGTGCAGACCAGGAACCAGTCATTGCAGGCAGCCTTGGTGATACGAACATACCCAGCATGCGTCCGTCCTGTGTGTTGTGTGTGTGTGTGTGTGTGTGTGTGTGTGTGTGTGTGTGTGTGTGTGTGTGAGTTCATTGGACGTCTGGTTGTGTTGTGTGCATTGTGGTTGTGGTTGTTTTTCTGTTCATTCGACTACTTACCGCCTCTAAAGCTGCTATGCTGGATATGTTTACTATGTTTCCTGTCAATGAAAATAAACACACATTAAAACATAATAATGTAGTATCTCCTTAAACACACACGCATACACACAGACTACACACACACAAACACACACACACACACACACACACACACACACACACACACACACACACACACACACACACACTTTGTCTAAAATCACTAAATGTGAATAGACGTTAAACAGAAGATGCACACACACATTCAAACACACACACACACACACACACACACACACACACACACACACACACACACACACACACACACACACACATATCTATATATCTATATCTATATCTATATATATATAATTTTATGTGTGTGTGTAATTACACACACACACACACACACCACACACACACACACACACACACACACACACACACACACACACACACACACACACACACACATGCACAGACACATTCATAAACACACACGCGCGTGCGGAAATACACGCACACACGTAAATGCATGCACGCTTGTGTAAAGTTTAATTGAACTTTCCTGTTGGATAATAACTATAAATCATGTCATTATTTACTGAAGCATTTTTGGTTTGTTTTTTATTTGTAGTGGTGTTGTCCGTTTTCAACCCTTTTCTGTGTGCTGTAAAAAGTTATTCCTTGCGTATGAGAATTTTCTTTTGGGGACGAGATAGCTCGGTGGTCAGAGCACTCGCTTTCCCCAAGCTAAAGTTTAGCTAGCAGCATTGAGCGTGGTTACCAAATGGATGGGTGACCGTTTGTGCGCCTTAGGCATCAGTACAGTCCCCCAGTTCACCCAGTTGTAAATGGGTACCTGTCCTCTTTAGGGTCTGGGAAGGTAAAGCAGTGAGGGAGAGGAGGTGGGCACGTGCACCACCTTCAATATACTGGGCCCTTGGAAAGATGTGGTCTCTGACACCTCACTTCTCAACAATAACATTTGGTCATGGAAACACCGTTACCTTTACTGTAAGTGATTTCTTGCATATGTTTCAACTAAACTCCCATTTTCCCCTTCCCATCGTCTGATATCACTTACAGTAAACAGACGTAAAATCGAAACAACAATGACAACACACACACACACACACACACACTCACACACACACACACACACACACACACACACTGTAGGACACACACACAACGCAACACAACAATCAACTGAATCACACACACACACACACACACACACACACACACACACACACACACACACATTATAAGGAACGTACATGAAAACATACATAACTCTGTGTGTGTGTGTGGTGTGTGTGTGTGTGTGTGTGTGTGTGTGTGTGTGTGTGTGTGTGTGTGTGAATCAAACACATGTGTGCGTGCGTGCAATCATGTGTGTGTACGCGCGCACGCGCGCAGGCGCGTTCATATGTATGTATATGCTAGTGTTTGCGAGTATGTATGTGTGCGTATGTATGCGAGTATGTATGTGTGCGTATTTGTGAGTGTGAGGGCAACGAACCAAAAATAAAACAGCTGACACCACCTGGCTATAAAACTTGTTCTTTCCCTAGACTCTCCCGTGGAGGTGGTATTGCCATCACCTACAAAGACACTCTGCACCCAGCTCTTTCCTTCTGTCACTCTCTCCCTTTCTCACCTGCATCCTTTGAAGTCTGTGAACTCAACCTCAGCTTACCTGGCCACTCTATCACTTTCTGCTGTCTGTACCGTCCACCTCCTAGTCGTAAAAACAATCTGACATCTTCCCTTTTTCATCAAGAATTTCAGTCACTCCTGGATCATTACAGCCTCTCTCCCAAGACACTTATCATTCTTGGCGACTTCAATTTCCACTTTGACAACCAGTCTTGTCCAGATGTCAAGCGTCTTTCTCTTTCTCTGTCCAACCACTCTCTTTCCCAGCTGGTCAGCGAGCCAACTCACAGGTCAGGTCACATCTTAGACTGGCTCATTACTGATCTTTCACTTAAACTCGTCACATCTGTGTCCGTCACTAACGAACTGCTTTCCGATCATTCCGCCATTCTCTTCTCTCTCAACGTCACTAGGCCTATCAAAAAGAAAAAGCGCGTCACCCGTCGCAATCTCAAGGCAATTGATATTCAAACCTTCTCTTCTCAAGCTGCCCAACACCTATCCAAACCCCCTGAACACACTGACCCTTCCGTACATTACAACACTGTTTTAAGCCAACTGCTCGATGAGCACGCACCTCCCACTGATGTTGTTCTACCTGATAGGCCCTGCGCCCCATGGTATACTCACGACATACTGGTTGCAAAGCGCAAACGCCGACAACTTGAGCGAAAATGGCGAAAAACAAAAACTGAAATAAACAAACAGCTCTTTCACAAACAAATCAACAAAGTCAAAACCCTAATCCACTCAGCGAAGACAAATTATTTTTCTGCTCAAGTTCTCAATGCCACGTCCACGAAATCTCTTTTTTCCCTCACCTCAACTCTCCTTGGATCTGCAAAGGCTGGCCCTCTGCCTACTGTCCACAGCCACTCTGAACTTCCTGCTATATTTTCTTCATTCTTCTCTGACAAAGTCCGCAACATCCGCTCCAAACTGGATCAGACTTCTTTCCGACCTGCACCTCCTGATCCCCAATTCACTGGCACTCCTCTTCTTGTCTTTCACCCAACAAGCGAGAAAGAAATCAAGAACATTCTGAAAGAAATGACAATAAAATCATGCGATCGCGATCCTGTACATGCTTCTCTTTTCATTCAGTGCATCCCACAGCTTATACCTACTATCACAAAAATAGTAAACTCATCTCTTCTTTCTGGAAATTTTCCATCAGCTCTCAAAACTGCGATAGTCACACCTCTGCTCAAAAAGCACGACCTCGATCCTAACATCCTGAAGAACTATAGACCCGTCTCTAATCTGCCTTTTATCTCTAAAGTCCTTGAAAAAGTTGTTCTGAAACAACTCAATAGCCATCTTCTTTCCAACAATCTCTTTCCCCCTTTTCAGTCTGCCTATCGCGTCAACCACAGCACTGAAACCACCCTGGTTCATACTCTAAACATGCTTCTCCATGCTTCTGACTCAGGGAAAATCTCCCTTCTTACTCTTCTCGACTTATCTGCTGCCTTCGACACTATAGACCATTCAATTCTCCTCTCCCGTCTCCAGAACATGTTTGGCGTTAAAGGCACAGCCCTCACTTGGTTCACTTCATACCTCGCAGACCGAGTCCATACAGTTGCAGTAAACAAGATTCAATCAGCACCTGCCAAACTGGAATGTGGTGTCCCTCAGGGATCAGTTCTGGGCCCTCTTCTTTTTACCCTCTATACTGCTCCACTGTCACATATAATAGACCGTCATCATATCAATTATCACTTTTATGCTGATGACTCGCAGATTCAAAGTAGTGACACACCTGAAAATCTTCCTTCTCTCTTGACAAATATGACCAGCTGCCTTCAAGACATCCAACACTGGATGATACAAAACAAATTACAACTAAATGCAGATAAAACCGAAGCCATGCTTGCAGGCACCAAACACAAACTCTCCTCCATTCCAATAACTTCAATAGAATTCG
>JASPKP010000623.1:17500-20000 GCA_030674155.1 Stramonita haemastoma
TACTCTGTTCCGATATCTTTTTCCTAATATTCATTGCTTCTCCAATGAATTTAGCTAGACTTTCTATTTTCTCTTCACTGCTGACAGATAGAATATTTGCAACAGAATTCATATCAGCAATGCCTTTAAACACACTTAGCGCCTCACAGTTTCTGCGTTTATCAGAATAGGCCATACAATCGAAAAGAAAGTGAAATTCGTCTTCTGTGGTATTTCGGCATGAAGGGCATATATTATCGTTAGAGTTATCTTCACTTAAAAACCAATACTTACAATTTTTAAGGCCACTGACTCTTAGCCGAAATCTACTGAGACTGATCTTGTACCATTTGTTGGTTATAAAAGACAGATATCTTTCTGTTTGAAAGACACTTTTGAAGGAGCTATACCACATATATTTGTCATTATTTTCTAAATCCGAATGCCAGTTCTGTTTGTAGCATGAAATAAGTCTATCTTTAAATTCATTAATGAAACTATATTCACATCCTACGTCTCTACTCAGCCACACAATACCAAATCCATTCACACATAAAGTTTTCTGTACATTTGACACCCAATTGAGTCGACCAGATTCATGTTGTAAGATTAGCATTTTCATAAGCCTGTCTACATATTCTAGAAGCTGGTTGTTTAAGAAGTTTTAACCAGTATTTAATGCTTTTTATATATGCCCTTATGTATAACGGATATCTACCACTTTCCCCGTAAACTAGATGGTTTGATGCATGTAAAGGAACAGATAGAAATCTCTTTATAGCAAATGTGTGAACTTTTTCAATTCGCTTGCCTTCTTCATACAATCCCCAAACCTCAGATGCATACGTTAATATTGGTTCTATATGAGTATCAAACATCTTCCAAAACAGTTTTAGATCTGTGGTATTCAGTTTTTTCATAGATTTCTGTATTTCCATAACTCCTCTTTTTCCTCTGTTACAAACATCTACCAAGGCACTATTCAGCTTTGTTGTGAAACCCATCCCCAAATATTTATATGAATTGGTAACCTTAATTTCTTCATTCCCATACATCCACTTTTCCTAGAACCTAAGTACCCTCCCTTTCTAAACACCATTACATTAGTCTTTTCAAGATTGACAACCAAGCATAATCTATCTGCTTCTCTCTTAAGTCTGTTCAACTGATTTTGGAGACCAATAGCAGATTCAGATAATAAGATAACATCATCAGCAAACAATAATAGAAATATTTTAACAGTATCAGTCATTAGTTGAATGCCATGCTTTCCTGCTCTGGATACTTCAAGAGCCAATTCATTTATAAATAGAGAGAACAATAGGGGACTGAGTAAACAACCTTGTTTTACTCCTTTTGGTCAAGCAAAATAATCTGAATAATAACTCTGATCACGCACACATACCAAAACAGAGTTATAAACACTTCGTACCGCCTTATACGTTTTTCCACATACACCACTTTTCCTCAATACTTCCCACAAATTGTTTCTATTGACCGAGTCGAACGCCTTTCTAAAATCTACAAAGGCAACATAAAGTTTAGTGTGTCGTTGCAAGAATTTTTTAACAATGGCAAAAAGCGTAAAAATATGGTCAACTGTAGAATAGCCTGCTCTAAAGCCTGCTTGCTGTTCAATTATTTTATCTTCTTCCATAGCCCATCTAGAAAGCCTTTTGGTTAAAATATCTGTGTATATCTTGCTAACCACACTAGTTAAAGCTATTCCACGATAATTACCTGGTTGGTCTATATCCCCTTTCTTATAGATGGGTACAATCATAGATTTTGACCATTCCACAGGAAAAAGGCCAAAATCAAAGAGTTTATTGAAATAGGCAACAAGAAAATCAATGACCTCATTACCAGCATGTTTCAACATTTCGCTGACAATCTTGTCAGGACCTGCACTCTTTCTAGACTTGAGTTTACCAATGCTGGGTACAACCTCTTGTCTAGAAACTGACTCATTACAGGTTGCCATAGAAATATCTGATAAATCACCCTCTTCAATTTCAACACTTTCTTCTTGCTGTGGTACATCATCTTCTCCATTAAACAGTGTAAAGAAATGGTCGTACCACTGATTAATGCTAATGTTATTGTAAATTACTCTTTTTCTGTTAACTGACCTAATAATTTGCCAAAACAATTTTGCATCATGAATTGATTCTTTAAGCTTTTTTAATCTTGATTCATCAAATTCATTTTTCTTCCTTTTTAACAAAAGTTTATATTGATTTCTTTCTGTTACATATGCTATCCTCTTTTCATCACACAACCTTTTTGATCGTTTAAATTTTCTTAATAACCCTCTCACTGTTCTTTTCTTTCGTTTACATTCATCATCAAACCAGTCATTTGTTCTTTTCCTATTACCTGTCGTTCTTACCATGCAAGCAGCTGCACTGTACAGTGATTCCATGAATATGTTCAAAGAGCTGTCAATATCAGTATTGATAGATATGACAGCCTGCTCTATCTTCTGTTTGAAGACTGCGGATTTTTGTTCCTCTGCATA